>JBBPBX010005591.1:0-44197 GCA_038048925.1 Garcialebias charrua | reverse complement strand
AAGAAGAAGAAGAAGAAGAAGAAGAAGAAGAAGAAGAAGAAGAAGAAGAAGAAGAAGAAGAAGAAGAAGAAGAAGAAGAAGAAGAAGAAGGAGAACCTAGAGCTCATTCTAGTTCATCATTGTACAGTTTGCAACACAACCAGTCATAGTAGACCAGATATATTAATTGAAATACAACAAACACTATACAGGATCAACATGATGGGGATTACAGTAAATTTTATATGGGTTCCAGCGCATCACGGGGTTGTGGGGAATGAAAAGGCAGATAGGATGGGGAGAGCACTAGTCGGGATGTGGTAGATGTTGATGTTAAGTTTAGTATAAAAGAAATAAAGGGTATAATAAAACAAAAAATGAAAGAAAGGTGGCAAAAATTATGGGAGGAATAAAAGAAAGGCCGGTGGTTTTATAAAATCCAAAGGAAAATTGGAGAAAGGAGAAGAACAGTAAGAAACAGTAGAGAAGAAACAATAATTTCACGACTAAGGATAGGGCACACGGGGCTGAACAGCACATTATGTTTAATAGGGAAACATCAGACAGGGAAATGTGAGTGTGGAGAAGAGGAAACAATAGAACACATTATTTTACATTGTAGAAGATATCAGGTTCAAAGAAATAAGTTGATTAGGAATCTTGGTAGAATGAAAATGAAATTGGACATTGCTGATTATTGCAGAAATAATCAGGAAATAGAGGCTATCAGGCTATATTTCATTTTTTAAAACAGTGTAGATTGTACAATAGGATTTTTTTAATATTAAATGTATTCATTTTTGTATTAAACCATAAAAATAAAGAAAAAACATTTCATAAATATGTGAAAGAAAGAATACATAAAATGAAAAGTGGCAGAAAGAATAATAATTCTTATTACAGTATGTCTGCCCCCATTTTTTTTTCAAAAACAAAACAATTTCAAACAATCAATTCAAACAATAATCTTCCAGAAATAACAGATGAAAAAAGTAATTTTCACACTCAACGATAACTAGTACATTAGACGCTTAACTAAAGCTTTAGTAAGAAAGTTCATACTCAATAATCCAGGTATCAAATCTGATAAATCTCAATCTGGTCATCTGGACAGTTTCTTTTAGTTGAAACGTTTCACCATCAGTCCAGAGGGCTTCCTCAGTCAGAGTTCCAGCACACTGATCTTCCCCCACCAAGCTGTAAACAACTTATGTGGACCAACCAGTTTGCAGCCAAGATGGTTTCTGGGGGCCGTCCTGTCCCTCGTCGACTCCTCCCAGGCAGGCAGCCACAGCCAAAGTGGTTCAAAACATCTTGGCTCCAGCAAACTGGTTGGTCCACATAAGTTGTTTACAGCTTGGTGGGGGAAGATCAGTGTGCTGGAACTCTGACTGATAAAGCTTTAGTAGTTTAACAGTTTAGATTTGATCTTTTTTTTTTTTATTTAATCACAGAGTTATCTTTAGCATCATTTCCCAAAACTTTCCATAATTCCACTCCCTTTATTGAAATAAACCGTCCCTTTAAACTAGTCCTATACCTTGGCATTACAAATATTTCAGTTCCCTTTAGACTGAAGCAGCTTACTCTATTAACGAAATACATTTGAAGATTTGAGGGTAGCATATTCCTATGAGCCCTATACATTACTAACAAAATATTACAGTTCACCAAATCATAAAACTTCAGTAATTTCAGTTGTTTAAATAATATATTTGATGGATGACAATAAGATTTTCTAGATATCAAAAAAGGCGTTCAATACAGGATCAACTGGACTTTATTTGTTGCAGAAAACGTTTCGACTTCTGTCCAGAAGTCTTTTTCAATTCTGAATGGAAGCTGTGAGAACGAGAAGTTTTATACAGGCTTACAAGTCACGCACCAACATATGAAATTGGAAACTGAAATAACACCACAAATTAACTAACATGCCCATTCTATTTAAATTGACAAAACGACACATCCCAGCTTAACAAAAGGGGGTTTGTAACACATACATGTAAATTGAAAGATCACACCTTAACAGTAGGAGGTTCCCTTGAGGTCTCTGTTAGAAGACACAAAACTGTATGTAAATTGACAAACAACACCTCCCAAACAACAACAGAGGCTACTCAGAGAACTTTGTTAGTCTAATTTACAGACAAGGCATCCCTGCTCCCATCCGGTGTGTTTCGGAATCAAATCCAAAACTGAGTTATAGGTCTTTCTAGATATAATTCTCACAGCTCTCTTCTGTAAAATAAAAATAGAGTTTGTTGTAGTTTTACAAGCTTTTCCCCAAACCTCCAGACAGTAAATTAAATGTGGAACAGCTTGAATTATACAACAAATAAAGAGCCCTATCATTCAACAAGTCCTTTAGTTTATACAACACAGCAATAGATTTAGATAACTTAATTTTAACAGAATGTACAGTATACAGTATGCTGTTTCCACAACAGTTTGTCATCAACAATTACACCCAAGAACTTCATCTCATCCATTCTACTTAGCTCGACACCCTCAATTGAGATAGAAAAATTATCAGTTTTTTTGTTACTAAATAACATGAAATTTGTTTTGTCTAAATTTAATAATTTGTTTAATCTAAACCAAGTTTGTACTGTAGTTTAACAATCTCCTTTTTTAGCAACTCAATCATTTGTTTCAAATCACTACCAAAACAAAAGAAGGTGGTATCATCAGCAAAAAGAACACACCGCAGATATGAAGACACCTTTACCAGATCATAAGTTTTTCTATGATATAATTCATAACCGTCGATATTCACATTATTTATATTTTCATCATTTAACCATGTTTCTGATAATGCTATCATTGTAAATATAAAAGGAAAAGGTTTTTATTTATTTATTGTTATTATTATTAATTTTTATATATATTTTTTTGTCATGTGGTCCACACTCCTTACCAGTTGGTGGCGGTAACGCACCATTAAGTTGTTTGCAATCCGCCATTAAACTAAAAGAAGAAGAAGAACCCAGCTGGCAGCGTCACCGCCCGGTGCGCTTTCATTCAGCTTCTGACAACCGGCGTGGAAACATCATGGTGCTCGACTTGGACTTATTTCGGACCGACAAAGGCGGCGACCCAGAAATCATCCGTGAGACTCAGAGGAAGAGGTTTAAAGATGTAACCCTGGTTGATAAGCTGGTCGCCGCTGACACGGAGTGGAGAAAATGTAAGTTTTCTTTTACGAGCCACAGCAGGTAGCTAACGTTAGCGCTGTGGCTAACGATGCTAAGCTAAGGTTGGCACAAGAAAGGAACGTCCAGCTCCAGGGTGTTACATATATTTCCTCAAAAACTACAAGGTTGCTTCGCGTGTCATTAAACAATAATTTAGAGTTTAATTTTATTTGAGTGTGGGTTTTATTCAGAAAAGGAGAGATAGGCTAGCTAACTACCACAATTTAATAAATCCAAATTAACCGAAATGGTTATAAATCATTCCCATTTAAAATATCATTTGTAATAGAACAATTTCTAATCCACTAATCGTCAGTTTTCAAACGTTCATGGTTATAAAGATGTTGTTAATGATGAGTTAGCTTGACAGCATAATCTGATGCAATCCCAGTCTGCATCAACCTCCCCCTGCAGTGCAGCTACTTTAATTCTGCTTCCACATGTTTACACCAATCATTTTATTATTTTAATATATTTGTTAACCATAACTAGGTTACACATTTGTTGTTATTATTAGTCAAGTATTAGCTGGTGATGACAGCTGTCACCAGGTTAATAAAGCTGATGGTGATATAGTAGTGTTGTCGTTCACGAACGATTCAGTCAACTGAACGAATCTTTTGAGTGAACGAACCGAATCACTTTATTAACTGATTTGTTCCTTTGTCAGTTCAGTTGAGCTCAGTGCGAGCGTTCCAGTTGGGAGTGGTACTTCTTCTTTCTGCGACTCACTCATCATGTCATGACGTGAATCTGAATGACACAGACGTGCGCCATGCAGACACGGAGGGACTGCTGTTGACCCCTGAGCCAATGTGACTTGTGATTCGTTCGCTGCAAATAATCTACATGTATCACTCAGCGAACGAAACACTCTGACTCGGTCCTGAGTTGATTGTAACCGTTTCCTCCTCGCAGTGACACGCTCTCATGCCAATGGAAATGGCATCCATTTCTCCAAGCTAACGGCTAATGTTAGTCACATGAAAATAAACACACACATGCCCACCCCATTTTTAATTCAACCTTTATTTAGACAGGTTAATCTCATTGAGCCTCGAGGACTCATTGAGACCTGTCTACAAACTAAAAAATGATGGCAACAGTAGATTTCCCTTGAACAATCATCAATAGACGATCTTAAGAGAGAAATACAGTTTTTTTTTAAAACAAGTTAAAACAAAGATATCAAAGTAGCAAAACAGACAGATTATAAGGCAGATGTAGAAAATTAAAAACAGGAACATGTCTGCATTAGTTCTTGATAGGCTTCCAAATTATTCTTAAAGCCATTTAGAGAAGTCAAGGTCAAGAGCTTCAGATCATTTTGTAAGATATTCCAGGAAACGGGAGCGGAGTAGGAGAAGACCCTTTTGCCAAGCTCAGTTCTCACTGACGGAACACTCCAGGTACCGTAATCATGTCCTGAGAGCGCACGCTGTAGCTGCACTCCCGCAAAGACATGTAGAAGGAGATGTATGAAGGCAACAGACCATTATCTGAACAGTCTACACATAAAGTAATGACAGGAGACAGAAGAAGAGTGAGTGAGATTCACAGCAGGGCAAGCTGCAGCAGTGATGCAGGGGTGGCTGAGTGTGTAGGTTAAACCCACCCCCCCACTCACACACAAGTTGTCAGAAAGAAATTGAGACACTGAGTGAAGATGAGCGAGTCAAGAAGTGTTGTCTGGACACAATTGCCTTTCTGCAACAGCTGCAATGTTTAAGTATTATTTTAATCCCATCTCTTTTTTTTTTTTTACATTAATTGATAAACTCCGCAATTTTCATTTAAATCTTTTCTATAGACCAGATGCTATGTGTCCTTAAAGCTGGGGTATGTAGTTTATTTTTTAAACATATTTCTTCACTCTGCCCTTATCTCCTGATACATTGATCTTTGACATGTAATCTCTCAAAAAAACTATAGTCCTCTGGCGTCTCCCGGTGGTAATAAAAGCATTTATAAAAAGCCAAGAGCGCCCCGCGGTTAACCAGCCAATAAAAACAGAGTTTACTACCAGCCAATAAAAACAGAGCTTCTTACTTTTCACCCCCTAACCCACGCCCCCTCCCCAACCCACGCCCCCGCCTGTCAGCCTGCAGCGAGCCAGCGGCCGCGCAGGTTCTTGTTGAAATAATTTCAAAGCGATGCAAAACTGTTTTGTATGTGACACAAATTTATTAAATATCCCTTCTTCATCCCTGCTCTGAACTTTTATTTTGTTTTTTTTGCCAAAAGTCAAGTGATCGCTTCCTCCCCTCCAGACCTGCACTGACAGAAATGAGGAAGTGGATCAATTTGTCACGAGCGAATTAAATCATGTCCAACGTGGCTGTGTGAAGCTCTGCAGGTTTCAGGGTGTTTTTGTTTTGCTGGACCAGTGGTCCATGTTTTTATTTTATTTTTAGAAGGTTTTATTAACACATAATCACAGAACTTTGCAGCGCAGAAACGGGACATGTAGAGGAGGCGGAGCATTCCAGGCTGCAGCGCGAGTGAGGTGGAGCTGAGTCATATATGGCTCTGAGTGAGGAGGGACCAGAAACGTGTCTCTGTTCAAAATGTTTCTAAGTGCCAGCGTGTTCAAAAGCTGCATACTGAGCCTTTAATAAAGTCTTAATAATAAAAGAAAGAGGTCTCGCGTTTATGTTTAGTGAACATGCTGCTTGCTGTCACCCTCAAACATAGGCCACGTGGAGAGGGGTTTCTCATCAATATAGACACCTAAAAACTTTGCTGATGAAACATTAGAAAGTAAGTTGTTATTAATATAAATTTTAGTTTTTTCTGGATTGTAATTTTATTCTTATTCTTAAATAAGATGAAATTAGATTTTTTTAACATTAAGTGATAGTCTATTTAACTGAAACCACTGAGCAAATATTTAATAAGCCCATAATTTGCCTTATCAATAAGTGAGTCAAAGTTTTTACTGACAGATTTCACCCCTGACAGGCCGCTTCACTGCAGACAACCTCAACAAACTGAAGAACCTTTGTAGCAAGAGCATCGGGGAGAAGATGAAGGTACGGACACAGAAGAGTTCAGCTTTGAAACGACCTAGAGTCAATATTTGTTTTTCGTGAAAGTTTAGATTTTTAATCATCCCGGTCATGGTAATCTTTAACGCAGAGAAAAGAACCCGTTGGGGACGACGAGTCTGTACCAGAAGAAGCACACAATCTGGAGGCTCTAACAGCAGAAACACTATCGGTACGAGCAGCAGTGCTCTTTGTGCGTTGTTGTGTCCGCTTTGGCTGTTTCTAAACTTTTCATTTTCTGCATCAGGCCCTGACGGTTACACAGGTCAAAAAGGTGCGTTTGCTTGTGGACGAAGCTGTGGAGAAAAGTGACGGGGAGAGGATGAAGCTGGAGGCGGAGCGGTTCGAGTACCTGCGGGAGATCGGCAACCTGCTGCACCCATCTGTACCGATCAGCAACGATGAGGTGAGAGCTTCACGACAACCCGAGGACTAAAACCAGACACAAGACTGGATCTAAGAATATTCAGATTAAAAAGTCGAGATTTAGTTCTGACAATTATTTTTATTATTTATTAGTTTTATCAGCTTTCTTGTAAGAACGTTTACCCAAAAAAATCCAATTACCGTAAGTATTTTTTTATTATTATTTATTAAGTTGTTTGTTCATTTTACATATAAAAAAACATAAAACATAACGGGGAAATTTTTTTCATAAATTTGTGAAATCATTAAAATGCATAAAATGAAAGGTGGCAGAAAGAAGAAAAATTTCTTATTTTGTCTGCCCCGTAAAAATAAATAAAAAATCAATTTAAACAATTATCTTCCAGAAACAACAGATCAATTTACCGGTAGTAACATTTCATACTCAACAACTAACAAATACATTTGAATGCTTTACTTAAAGCTTTAGTATTTTGTTAGCAGCTTAGATTTGATAATTATTTTTTTATTTAATCACAGAGTTAATATCTTTAACATTATTTTCCAAAACATTCCTCAATTCCACTCCCTTTATTGAAATAAACCGTCCCTTCAAACTAGTCCTATATCTAGGTTTTGCAAACATTTCAGTTCCTTCATCCTAAATCAAATGTACAGTAATGCCCAAACTTCTGTATTTGTTTCAGAATATCCTATTGCCGCCTCCTTCCAATTTATTTTTATCTCTAAAGAATATTTTCACACGGTTTTTATGGAATAATAGACGACCGAGACTACGCTTATCACTCCTGTACTTACCGTATGATAGAGGAGGACTCAAGTGCCCCAATCCACTTTGGTACTATTGGGCAGCTCAGCTGAGAACTGTGATGTACTATTTTACAGATGATTCCTCTCTACCTTGGATGGATATTGAGGGGTCTTCTGTTCCTCTCCCTCTACCTCAATACATATATTCAGCAAAAGTTAAACATTTGAAAAAAAAAGGACAAGAAATCCTATAGTAAGAAATATGATTTCAGTTTGGTACCAGGTTAATAAATATTTACGGTAGGTGGTTCATCCCCCTTGTCACGCTTAACTGTTCCTTCCCTCCAGGCAGGGCAGACTCGGGTTTTAGGAAATGGGCTGAAAAGGGTTTAAAGACAATAGGAAACCTTGGGGAGTCAAATGATGGGGTCCTGATGTCCTTTGAAGAGTTAACTGCCAGATATGATATTCCAAATAAACATTATTTTAAATACCTACAGGTGAGAAATTTTATTAGATTATCTAAAAATCAGTGCGAGTTTGTTCCCCCACTGTCCACCTTGGAAATTGAAATGACAAAAAACCACTCCAGAAAAGGAATAATCTCCCATTTATACAGCATGTTAACAGACGAGTCCTCCGAAACATCTTTAAGGAGACTTAATGCATGGAGGGAAGACCTACAGGAGAATTTGCCAACTGAGGTCTGGGAAGAGATGTGTGCTAAAGCACAAACACAAACTACGAACACACGCCTGAGACTATTGCAGTATAAATGGTTGATGAGGACGTACGTGACGCCAGAACAGCTTAATAAATACAATGGTGCCATTCCAGACTTATGTACCAGATGTGGTGAGGAAAGGGGAACTTTTTTCCATTGCATTTGGAAATGCAATAAAGTTCAACAATTCTGGAGGGAGATTAAACAAGCTCTAGAGAGTATACTGGGTATAAAGGTAGAACTTGACCCTAAACTGTTCATTTTAGGCTTTTACCCTAATAGACATCATATGTCCAGGAAAATAATTAACGCTATGGATTTGTGCTTACTGCTTGCAAAGAGAGTCATAGCACTGACATGGAAGAGTACCAGTAAGCCACGGTTCAGTGACTGGATTAATGAGCTGTCCACAACTTTACCAATGGAAAAAATTACTTACATTATAAAGGGGAAACAATCACTGTTTCAAAACATCTGGGGTCCCTTTATGAAATATATAGGGAGTGTGGATTCAAAGGTTGGGGAAGGAGAGGCGTAGTCGCTGGTGAACCTCTGCAGCGACATATCCTATTTTAAAACAATCATAAAATAATAAAAACAACCTATCATCTTTGTATACTAGATTATCTTATTTGTGCGAACTGCACATTTGAATTTATAATTATATTTTTGAAATTACGCACAATATTTAAATTTATTGGGCCGACCCTTGTAAAATAGAGAAACCTTTGTTGTTCTAAGTGTTGTTGGGGATTTCCTTTGTTTTTGGATTTGGGGTGGGCGGGGTATATGCATGTGTACATAGTTTGTATTCTTCTGGTTTGCTATAAAACTTGTGTTTTTTTCACTAAGAGTTGCTCCAATGTATCTCACAAATACCTGACTTGTGAAGGAAGTTAAGCTCAATACTGGACATTAATTTATCTATTTTTGACATTTCCTTTTGATGTAAGAGCACGCTTATCTTTGTATATAACTGGAAGTGTGTTTTTATTTCTTTTTCACTTTTGAAAACTCAATAAAAATAATGTTGGAAAAAAAAGTTGAGATTTAGTTCTGACAATTATTTTTATTATTTATTAGTTTTATCAGCTTTCTTGTAAGAACGTTTACCCAACAAAATCCAATTAAGTATTTTTTTATTATTTTTATTATTATTTATTAAGTTGTTTGTTCATTTTACATATAAAAAAAAACATAAAAGATAACGGGGAATTTTTTTTCATAAATTTGTGAAATTATTAAAATGCATAAAATGAAAGGTGGCAGAAAGAAGAAAAATTTCTTATTTTGTCTGCCCCGTAAAAAAAAAAAATCAATTTAAACAATTATCTTCCAGAAACAACAGATCAATTTACCGGTAGTAACATTTCATACTCAACAACTAACAAATACATTTGAATGCTTTACTTAAAGCTTTAGTATTTTGTTAGCAGCTTAGATTTGATAAAAATTTTTTTTATTTAATCACAGAGTTAATATCTTTAACATTATTTTCCAAAACATTCCACAATTCCACTCCCTTTATTGAAATAAACCATCCCTTCAAACTACTGTACTGTAGTCCTATATCTAGTTTTGCGAACATTTCAGTTCCTTTTGAACTGTAACGGCTTTCTCTCTTTACGAAAAACATTTGAACATTTGAGGGTAGCACATTCTTATGAGCCCTATGCATTACTAACAAGTTTGACCAATTAAGTTTTTCTTGCAAAGTCAAGTCATTGTGCAAATGTTGATTAGCTACTTTTAGTTTGAACAACTCAGTTGTAACTCACGCCACGTTATTTGTTTATTTATTGCTCCTGTCAGGATGAAGACAACAAAGTGGAGCGTACCTGGGGGGACTGCAGCGCTCAGAAGAAATATTCTCATGTCGACCTGGTGGTCATGATCGATGGTTTTGACGGAGAGAGGGGAGCCGTTGTGGCTGGGAGCAGAGGCTACTTCCTAAAGGTGAGTTTTACAAACACAAACAGGTCATTGGGTGCAGACGAGCACAAACAGGCTTGCATTCTCCAGTAGGTGTGCAGGGAAAAAAAAAAGATTTTTTTAAAGAATCTAGATTCTTAGTCCTGGCGATTCAGAATCGATTCTAAAAGCCCCCAAATCAGATTTATTTTTTTTTTTTTTTTTACATTAAAACCCAAAAGATAAAGAAAATAAAACCATATCTCATAGTATATGAAAGAATACATAAAATGAAAGGTGGCAGAAAGAAGAAGAAATCTTATTTTATCTGCCCCTTTTTTCAAAAACAACAAGTTCAAACAATCAATTCAAACAATAATCATTCTATAAGTAACAGAGCAAAAAGAATAACTTTTCACAATCTACAAATATCTAGAACATTAAACACTTAAGTAAAAGTTTTAGTATTTTGTTAAAGGGGACCACAGATGCAAAATTCACTTTTTAATGGTTTTTTTACTCAACTTTGGGTATTTACTTAAAAAAACAGTCCTTGTGCCAAAAAAATGCACCCAGTGGTTTATTTACTCTAAGTAGATTTATTTTACTGTGATAATTACGTTTCGTTTTAAAATACTCTCGCATGTTACGTCACAAGCGAGAGAGGACAACCCACCCCAACCTGAGTCCAGCCCCTCACCTAGCAACCCCTGGTTAGGCTCAACCCACTTCTGTATTAAACACATGACTGTTGTTTTTCATGATTTCATCTCATCTTTTGTTTATATGTTCTTAATTTCATGTGTACAGCACTTTGTTGCAGCTGTGTTTTTTTAAATGGCTTTATAAATAAAGTATAATTGTTATTTTTATGTTTTAGTTCAATTTTTAGTGTATTTGCGATCGCTCCCAACGCGCAGCCGGCAAAAATTAAACGAGCGGACCCCCGGCGTAGGGACCGGCGGCAACGGGACACTGCTTCTGGCGGATGGAGCGGAGCTTCAACTGTACAGCCTCGTTGCAGCCTCGCAGCAGCCTCGCAGCAGCGAGGACCTTCTCCTTACGGATTAATTTACGGGAGACACTTGGTGAACTTTGTGTTGTCTTGACTGGAACAGCGATAACTCCCAAAATCTCCGCGTGCAACGAGCGGAGCTGGCGAACACCGGAAGAGGAACAAGCTAACATTAGCATTGGATTCGGGTGGTCTAATGCTAAAAGGAGCAGCAAATTGCGGCGCGCTCAGACGGGTTTCGGTAAGTTATCTTAAGTTAACACTAACAGTAAGTCAAATGAGTAATAAAAAAAGAGCTAATTTTAAAACAACAACACATTACAGATACTGGCTGTTACAGAGGGCGTAAACAGATCGTTGAAGGGCGTGGACTTCAGAACTCAGTATCAGAAACCGGTCGTTCAAAACGAAAGTTAAAAATGGCAGAATTAAAAAGGGTATAATTAATTATCTAAGAATTATTTTGTGTATTAAAATGAATTATTGTCAAGATAGCACACAGAAATAACGTAAAATTTTTAAATACTTACATGTGGTCCCCAATTTAGTTTTGATCATTTTTTTAACATAAGCACAGAGTTTACATCTTTAACATAATTTCCCAAACCAGTCCACAATTCAACTCCCTGTATTGAAATAACCATCCCTTTAAACTAGTCCTGTACCTTGGCTTTGCAAAAATTTAACTTCCCTTTAGACTGAAGCAGCTTTCTCTCTTAACAAAATACATCTGAACATTTGAAGGTAGTGTATTCTTATGAGCCCTATACATTACTAACAAAATATTATAGTCCACCAAATCATAAAGCTTCAGTACTTTGAGTTGTTTAAATAATTTTAATGCATTCCTGTATTATTTGTTCCTATTTTTGGTATAAATATCAAACGATGCAAAAAATTTGATACAATAAGGAACCTAAAATTCTTGTTTTAAATAAATGCCATCCATCCATCCATTTTCTTCCGCTTATCCGGGGTCGGGTCGCGGGGGTAGCAGCCTAAGTAGGGAGGCCCAGACTTCCCTCTCCCCAGCCACTTGGAGCAGCTCCTCTGGGGGAATCCCAAGGCGTTCCCAGGCCAGCCGAGAAACATAGTCCCTCCAGCGTGTCCTGGGTCTTCCTCTGGGTCTCCTCCCGGTGGGACATGCCCGGAACACCTCACCAGGGAGGCGTCCAGGAGGCATCCTAACCAGATGCCCGAGCCACCTCAACTGGCTCCTCTCGATGTGGAGAAGCAGCGGCTCTACTCCGAGTCCCTCCCGGATGACTGAGCTTCTCACCCTATCTCTAAGGGAGAGTCCAGCCACCCTGCGGAGAAAACTCATTTCAGCCGCTTGTATCCGAGATCTTGTTCTTTCGGTCATAACCCAAAGCTCATGACCATAGATGAGGGTGGGAACGTAGATCGATCGGTAAATTGAGAGCTTTGCCTTTTGACTCAGCTCTCTCTTCACCACGACAGACCGGTACAGCGCCCGCTTCACTGCGGACGCTGCACCTATCCGCCTATCGATCTCACGCTCCAGTTTTTATTTGTTCACGAATGAGGGAAAACTGGAGCGTTTTAAATAAATGTTCTACTGTATTTGTTTACATTGTTGTTTATTCTTTTCAGCTTGTCAGTTACAAAACAGAAACTAAATTTATGACCATTTTAATAGAAAAATCGTTTCTGAATCAAAAATCATTTCTGAATCGAAAAATCTATTTTAAATCGAATCGTGACACCAAAAATCGGAATCGAATCGATTCTCCAGACACTGAGAGATTCGCACCCCTATCCTCCAGGTCTGCGTCCTCCTGACACAGTCTGTACAGACCAAAGAGAAATGGCCAACGCTGATGCTTAACTTCCTGACCTGCAAGTTTAAAAATCAACTGCTGAGCGGTTTCTTCTTTTCCGTGTTGCATTCAGGGCCCTCTGGTGTTCCTGGAGCAGGCTCTGATTAACTACGCCTTAAGGATCCTCTACAGCAAGAAGTACACCATGCTGTACACGCCGTTCTTCATGAGGAAAGAGGTCATGCAGGAAGTGGCCCAGCTCAGCCAGTTTGATGACGAGCTCTATAAGGTTCGTAGTCGTTGACTGGATTCAGTAATGGGTTGGATGTGGGATGTTCAGGTCATCACCAGACCACACAGCGACAAATGAAGCAAACCTTCTTGTTGAGAGGCGACGGCTCTACCAACATGAAATAAGCTATTCCAGTGGCGTCCAGTTCTGGTCCCCGGGGACCGAGTCCTGCATTCTTTACTTGTTTCCTTCTCTTCAGCAGGTCTTCCATGTTCTGCCTGTTAATCAGTCATTCATTCACATCAGGTGTATCCAAGCAGACAAAGATCCATGGTCCTCGAGGACCAGGATCGGACACCACTGAATCAAACATTTGTGTTTTATTAGTACTGTAGATGTTTACATTTTGAATGGCCTTAACGTCAGCTGGTTCAGGTCATCTCAGCAGTTTTGTTCCAGATTTTAACTTAAAGGTCCACTGACATGATGTTTGAACTTTTCATGAAATGGCTCAACATATACAGTATATATCTTTTATCATTCGACTATGTTCGTTGTTGCAAACAAAATGACAATTTAATGAAAATGCGTTTAAAGGGTGAGTTTAAAATCTGCGCCGTGTTCATTCACGGGAAATCCGATTACACGCGAATGCAACATCTGTGACGTCAGCGCAGGATTTTCAGTCCGCGGCTGCGTATAGAACGCAGATTAATTTTCTGCACGTTCGCCTATTTTTTTTTTGTATAACTTGAAAAATGCCGTTACGTTGGGTCGCATTTGGGTGTTCTAATATCATCAGTGAACAAGTGAGCCTTATACTTCGGACTAAACGAACAAAGCTGTCCCCCTCGGAGCCCCCCTCGCTCCACCTGAACGGTAAGGCAGAACCTGCTGTTTCTTGTTCAACCCCCTGAACTAACTTCTGCTTCCCAAACTGAAGACAAATCGCTCAAATCTAAACTTAGATTGCTAAATTCGTCGGTTTCTATATTGTGCGCTATTGTTATGTAAAAGGGGTGTTCTAGGAGGCATTCCTGCGCTGACGTCACAAAATTAGCAAGCGGAAGTACAGTACCCGGATGTCCCGTGAAGAAACACAGTGCAAATTTTAAACTCACTTTTTAAACTAATTTTCATTAAATTATCATTTTGTTTGCAACAACGAACATAGTTGAATGATAAAAGATACTGTATACGGTATATGTTGTGCCAATTTATGCAAAGTTCAAAAATCATGTCACACCACCTTTAAGGATCACCTCAAACATCAGATTTAAGAAACTTGAGCTCACTGATTTTGACGGATTGTTGATAAAAGACACCCTTTTAGACTCAACTTGTCCTGAGAACTTATGAAGAAAAGAAAAAGCTATTTAATTTGTGTTTCTTTCAGGTGATCGGTAAGAGTAGTGAGAAATCGGACGACAGCGCCGTAGATGAGAAATATCTCATCGCCACCTCTGAGCAGCCCATCGCAGCCTTCCTGAGGGAGGAGTGGCTCAAGCCTGAGGACCTGCCGATCCGCTACGCCGGCTTCTCCACCTGCTTCAGACAGGAAGTGGGCTCCCATGGGCGGGACACCCGTGGGATCTTCAGGGTGCACCAGTTTGAGAAGGTCAGAGGTGGTGTCATGTTGTTGGGTCACACATTTCACCCAAATGTTTGATCAAGAAAATCTCAGTTCTGTAGCTTATAGTTACTGTTCTGCTCATTTTAGCTTTTTGCTTCTGTTAGCTGCTCTTAGCTACCGTTTTGCTCATTGTAGCTACAGTTCTGCCTCTTTTAGCTACTGTTCTACTGCCTTTTTGTTACGGTTGTACTACTTTTAGCTAATGTTCTGCTTCCTTTAGCTAATATCCAACTGTTTATAGCTGCTGATTGCTTATTTTAGCTACAGTTCTGTTCATTTTGGCTACTGATCTGCTGACCTACTGTTCTGCTGGCTATACCTACTGTTTTGCTCTTATTATCCCAAATTATGCCTTTTTTTGTTTGTTTTTGCTTTTGCTTTTAGCTACTGTTGTACTGCTTTTAGCTTGTAAATGACTCCCCGAGGCTCAATGGGATTAACCTGTATAAAGATTGAATGAGCTACTGTTATACTGCTTTCATTTACTGTTCTGGTGCTAGTTAGTGTTTTGCTTGTTTTAGCTACAGTTCTGTCCATTTTTTTATCTTTTAGCTACTGCTGTACTGATTTTAGCTACTGTTCTGCTGCTTGTAGTTAGTGTTTTGCTTGTTTTAGCTACAGTTCTGTCCCTTTTTTATCTTTTAGCTACTGCTGTACTGATTTTAGCTACTGTTCTGCCGCTTTTAGTTAGTGTTTTGCTTGTTTAGCTACAGTTCTGTCCCTTTTTATCTTTTAGCTACTGCTGTACTGATTTTAGCTACTGTTCTGCTGCTTTTAGTTAGTGTTTTGCTTGTTTAGCTACAGTTCTGTCTCTTTTTTTATCTTTTAGCTACTGCTGTACTGATTTTAGCTACTGTTTGTGCTGCTTTTAGTTAGTGTTTTGCTTGTTTTAGCTACAGTTCTGTCCCTTTTTCATCTTTTAGCTACTGCTGTACTGATTTTAGCTACTGTTCTGCTGCTTGTAGTTACTGTTTTGCTTGTTTTAGCTACAGGTCTGTCCCTTTTTTATCTTTTAGCTACATTTGTACTGATTTTAGCTGCTGTTCTGCTGCTTTAATTAGTGTTTTGCTTGTTTAGCTACAGTTCTGTCCCTTTTTTATCGTTTAGCTACTGCTGTACTGATTTTAGCTACTGTTCTGCTGCTTGTAGTTAGTGTTTTGCTTGTTTTAGCTACAGTTCTGTCCATTTTTCAGCTTTTAGCTACTATTCTGCTTTTATTTTTAGCTCAACAACTCAGTTTCAGCTTCTTCTGTAAATTTCAGCAGCACTCTGCGTTCAGCCTGCTTTTTGTTGTTGTTGTTGTTTTGTAAACATTCTGGCTCTTCATGCTTGTCAGGAAAGTTTTGGATGTCACTTCCTGGATCTGAGCTTCCTGTTTCTGGTTGTAGATCGAGCAGTTCGTCTACGCCTCCCCACACGACGGTAAATCCTGGGAGATGTTTGATGAGATGATCGGGACAGCAGAGGAGTTCTACCAGTCTTTGGGAATTCCTTATCGTATCGTCAACATCGTCTCCGGTATTTCTCACCCAGTAACGTGAAAAGTCTGTTTATTGACACAGAGTCCGACCGTGACATGGGCTCACTGTGCGCTGCGTTATCCTCCCTGCAGGAGCCTTAAATCATGCGGCCAGTAAGAAGCTGGACCTTGAAGCCTGGTTTCCTGGCTCGGGGGCCTTCAGAGAACTGGTCTCCTGCTCCAACTGCACCGACTACCAGGCCAGGCGTCTCAAGATCCGCTACGGACAGACCAAGAAGATGATGGATAAGGCGAGTGCAAAGCTTGGATGTAGTTCAGAGAATGTAATCTGATTTGTTCAGGTTTTTGTTTTGTTCTTGGATGAACTGTCTGAACTGCGACGGTGCAAAGAGCTGGCTGAATTTTCCTCAGGACGAAACGAGCTGCCAGTTTTCTCAAACGGTGAAGGAAAAGCTTCTATTTAACGAGGCGTCAGATGGAAAAATATTTTAAACTATTTAAAAAAAATAGAATAAGTAAACAGCTGATTACTCGTTAGCGTTCATCGTATAAAATAAATTGAACCTCTGTAAAAAAACATTTTCTTTCATGGGAAGAAAACAAGATATTTTGTAAAAAGAACGTCTTTAAATTTAAATGTTAAGTGATTGAACGTCTAAATATTTTTTTCTCCAACAGCTCACAGAGTCGTGGGCATCTCAAACCATTCTCTGATTAGCGTCAATCGATTGTAATAGAGGTGTATTTTCAGATCAGAGCCGGAGGTCCCTTATGACAGAAGACCTTCGAGACTTCAGCTTTAAGTGTCTAGGTTTTAAAACCAGACTGATGATGAATAATATTTATTGAAAAACTTGTCCAAATCCTAATTTCTAAAGTTTGCTGGAGCAGATTAAATCATAAATGGCTGCCAACGTGGGTACAACCATGTGGGCAGAGGATGGTAAGGATTTGCACAACCTTGAATACAGTTTTACGATCTGTGCTCACAAAATGTTAAAAGACAAAGTTGTTATAATCTTAAGGGGACAGAGATATTTGTAAAACCAAAATTCAGAACTACAGTAGTTTGAAGGGACGGTCTACCTCAATCCAGGGAATTGGATTATGGAATGATTTGGAGAATGAAGTTAAAAATGCCAAGTCAATGTTTACATTTAAGAAAATGATCAAAACTGAATTGTTAAAAATAATAAAATGAAGTAGCTTAATGTGTATTGTATTAGTTAGAAAATTAGAAATAGTTATTCATTTAGTTCTGTTACTTGTAGATAATTATTGTTTGGACCGATTGTTTGAAAAAAAAGGGCAGATATACCGGTAATAATATTTTTTCTTCCTTCTGCTACCTTTCATTTTTTATAACGGCTTAAAGACTTTTCTTTTTATAATAACAATAATAATAATAATCATTTTATTTAAAAGCGCCTTTCATGACACCCAAGGACACTTTTTTTTAAGCAAGTCTATTCTGCCTCCACATGATTTTATCTTTGATCTTGGTTGATATTATTATTGATTTTACTTGATTTTATCACTTGTTTTATTTATTTATTTTTTAAGCAGGCCTATTCTGCCTCCACATGATTCTGTCTTTAATCTTAGTTGATATCATTATTGATTTTATCACTTGTTTTATTGTTGTAGCACTTTTAAGATTTTTATTAATGAAAAGTGCGGTATAAATTGAATTTATTATTATTATTATTATTATTATTATTATTATTATTATTATATTTTGTATGTTATTGTTTATGGGATTGTTTTGTATTGTATTGTATTTTTTTTTTAAGAACAAATTTATAAATAAATAAATAAAAATAGGATTTGATTTTAAAGATGGTAGCAGCAACAGAATGCTGTGGGACTGCGACAGATTATTAACCATTTTCTCCGTTTTGAGTTTCCGACCGTCACGGTCCGTTGAGTCGGTGGCGTTATCTTCAGGCGTCTAACAACATAATCTATCATCTCTTCTTGCGTTCTGCAGGCAGAGTTTGTGCACATGTTGAATGCCACCATGTGTGCAACAACACGTGTGATGTGCGCCATCCTGGAAAACTACCAGACAGAGGAAGGCATCGTCGTTCCAGAGATTCTCAGGGACTTCATGCCTCCAGGTGAGACGGGCTGATAAAATTAACTAAACCCAGAGCAACACTTCCTTTATTTCTGCTGGTAAACTAAACCTGTACTGTATTTTTTTGCCCTATAAGTTGCGGTTTTATGCATAATTTACATGCCCTGCAACTTATACGCCGAATTAACGTATTAATGGATTTTCCCATATTTATAAACCAATTTTTGTCTGAGATATGACCGTTCTCATTCATTCTGACTGAAAATATTGAACACTACCATTTTCAGCTGCTAGATGACACTCGAGTAGTATGGGATGTCGTTGTGTCATGTAATAGGTAAAAGTCACTATTAATGACACAATCGCCTTGCCATAGACTGCCACCTTTGTCCAGCTCGCTTGGAGCAACCGTCAAATCAGCTTCATTTTGCTGCGCCGCCTCGGCAAAATGCAGCTGATTTGACCATTGAAGTGCATTTATTAAGTAAAAGTTCAACTGAGACACATCTTTACTATAATGTGGATCAAACAAATAATTGTTTTTAAGTGTTAATCTTGTTAAGTTATTGCTAAAGTCCTCCCATGCACGCTCCTGTGGCCGCCATTTGGCAGCCAATCGATTTTTGTTACGACACCGGCCCACGTTTCCTGGTTGCCAGCAGTGACGCATGATAGATGCGACGAATCCGGCGAAATGACATATCTATGGATTTTTCCACTTTATTAGACACTTTTGGACCGATGCGACTTATAGGGCGATGCGACGTGTACGGCGGAAAATACGGTAACTAGAGAAATTGCATTTCCTGCAAAAATGCAGTGATACTGCCCAGTGTGACTTGAGCGAAGTCTGCATGCGCCCTCTGCTGGATACATTGTACAATTACGTCTTATGAAAGTGAGGATACGGCTTGTTCCCAGTGTTTAAATCTGTACATAATGGGACAATTGTCACGATATTGATATGTCCTTAAAAGTTTATATTAGCCTAATATATATTGGCCCTACCGATATATCAGTCAGGCTCTACTACTTAAGTGTATTTTCTAAAATATTGGGCTTTTTTCCCTCCACATCACATCAAAACTGGCTTAAATGTATTTTTCTTTTCTCCACCTTTAGGTTTGAACGAGATCATTAAGTTTGTTAAGCCGGCCCCCATCGACCAGGAGGTGCTTAAGAAATCCAAGAAACAGCAGGAAGGAGGAGGAGGGAAGAAGAAGAAGCAGGGAGGAGGAAACCTGCCCAACGCCATGGAGAGCATGTCCGTCAACGACTCATAGACTCAAAAACACGCCCGCTGCTGTTCCTCACAGACCGCTGGTGGATCAGAGCCTCCAGTTTCATCATGATGATCAGGGAATGTTGTTGATCTTAACATGAAACGATAAAGTTAAAAAACAAACATTCAAATCCCATTAAAGGTAATTTTACGATTGGCTCTGTCCCATCTGTGTCCACCTGAGTGGAGGAGTTTTGCACACTTTCTGTTTGTCATCAATTCACCAACAAAAAGCCTAAAACCAACAGCAGCCAACCCACCTGTTGATTCATTAGTAAAAACTCTTCTTCAGCGTCAAAACTCTCACCCGCTCTTCGACGACTTCCTGCCTGAAAGTGGCTTTAAAATGAAAACTGAGGAGCAGAAAGTATTTTTGGTGAGAGCGGTCAGGTGTTTCAGTTCCTCTCCATGTTGTCCCATCACCTTTTGACCTTTGGACGTCCTCTGTACGGACTTGCTAATGTAACACGATGAAGTGGCGCTCACTATAAACAATAAATATAACGGCTACATAACCCTGTGTTTTAAATTCTTAAGTTAACAGCACAGACAATGTGATGATTGTATTTGACAATGGGGCGCCAGATTTTACCCATTTACAAAAAAAAAAAAAATGCTGTAGTTTGTCTATTATTTCACTGGTTCCCAACTCTGGTCCTTGAGGAACACCATCCTTTATGTTTCAGTCGTTTCCTGCTCCAACACACCTGATTCAGTGATTTAATTACTTCCTCTCGTTCTGCTGAAGCCTGTTAATCACCCCATTTATTAAAATCAGGCGTGTCTTAGCAGGAAACAACTAAAACATGCACGTCATGCAGGATGGTGTTCCTCAAGGACCAGAGTTGGGAACCCCTGAGATGCACACTTAACATTATGGGACTCAAGGTATGGAAGCTCTTATATTCATAAGAAACTGCTAGTTTTGTGGGGTCCAAAATATTTGTACAAAGGGCTGAATCTGGCCCTGAGGTCATGTGTTGCATCATAGCATCTGCAGCTAACATCAGTTTCCAATGCCCCAAATAAACCCACAAGTTCCATACAAGGTGGGTACAATCCAAACAGACAATAGAAACGGAAGTAAAACGTGTTTTGATTGTATAAAAAATTTAGTTTTGATCTGACACTAATGGTTAAAGTTTGGTTTTAGTTTTGCTGAACAAAACAACATGAGGAAAATGCTCTGGTCTAATTAAAGAGACACAAAGTCTGTTCCCTCACTGATGATCCACCGTTAGCATCACAGCAAAGAAACTGATTTCAAAGACAAGTTTCAGATTTAAAAAAAAAGTGATTTTAAATCAAGCTGTCGATTCTTGAAGCAGTTTGACAAAATTTGTGATGTTACTGAGAAGAAAAATAATTATTTCTGATGAGTCTGCAATTTAACTGCAGCTTTACTCATGGTGAGCTTTTCGGCTTGAAGCCAACCATAACTAATATACGCTGCCTGGCCCCCCAAAAATGTCACCACCTGGATTTAACTAAGCAAATAGGTCTGAGCCTCCTATTGGATAATTATTGCATGGGCGATGCTCTTTCAGCTGGCAACAAGTTAACTCCAACTGACGCAATGAGTTGCTTCTCATTTCTTAAACAACCATGTTGATAGACACATTGCATGGTCATGGAAATGATGTTGGTCTGTTTGAGAAGGGTCAAGTCATTGGCATCGAGCAGAGAAAACATCTAAGGAGATTGCAGAAACTACTAAAATTATGTTAAGAACTGTCCAACACATTATTAAAAACTGAAAGAATAGTGGGGACCCATCGTCTTGGAGGAAGAAATATGGGTGGAAAAAATCCTGAACGATCGTGATAGGCGATCGTTGAAACATTTGGTGAAATGAAATGGAAGAAAATCAAGTAGCACTCGGGGCTATGTTTAATAGTGAAAGTACTGTAAGAGCATTTCCACACACACATTGTGAAGGAACTCAAGGGATTGGGAGCTGTGTAGCCTTAAGAAAACCACTAGTGAGGCTAACCGGAAAAAAAGCTTCAGTTTGCTAGGGAGCATAAAGATTGGACTGTGGAGCAATGGAAGAAGGTCATGTGGTCTGAAGAGTCCAGATTTACCCTGTTCCAGAGTGATGGGTGCATCAGGGTAAGAAGAGAGGCAGGTGAAGTGATGCACCCATTATGCATAGTGTCTTATCAAAGTCAACTTTATTGTCAAAACTGCAATATGTACAGGACATACACAGGATTGAAATTGCATTTCTCTCAGTCCCTCGGTGCAACAGTAACCATTTAAACACTAAAACATTTAATAAACCTAAGCATAAAATGAAATAATAAAAGTGTAATACTGTCCTGAGTTTTTGCATAGTAGTTTTTCCATAGTAGTATAAAAGTATGAAAAGTTACACCAACACTAAAACACTAAACATTTAATAAATATAGGCATAAAATGAAATAATAAGTGTAATACTGTCCTGAGTTTTTTGCATAGTAGTATAAAAGTGTAAAAAGTATATCTATTAAATAAAATGAAGGTTCTGGCATTGACATGTGTAATATAGTTACAGAGCAGCACATGAAGTTTATGTACACAGGATATGTATGAGGTAGTTATTGGTATAGAGGTAAAGTGGCATATGCAATAAGGCTAGTAAAAATAATATATATATCAGCGGTAGTGTAGATATAAAAAGTAGTGTAAATGTAAACAGTAGTAATAAATGTAAACTAGTAATGGATGTAAACAGTAGTAATAAATGTGAACAGTGAATGTAAACAATAGCAATAATTGTAAACAGTAAATGTAAACAGTAGTATGACTATAGGCAGTAATGTAATACAAACATTAGTGCAAATATAAGAAGTAGTGCAAACTGAATGAGCACATGACCGTGAGTTGAGTGAATAACCCGTTTTGATGACACAGAGTCCAGTGTTAAAATCTTTGTGTTGTGTGGTAATGTGTGAAAGTTTTTTTTTTGTTTGTGTTAAGGCAGTACAAGTGGGAGGGGAGGCAGAGCAGGCAGAGAGTTAAGCATCCTGACTGCCTGATGAACAGAGCTGTCACTCAGTCTGCTGGTTCGAGCCTGGAGACTCCTCAGTCTCCTCCCTGATGGCAGCAGGCTGAAGCAGCTGTGTAGTGGGTGTGTGGGATCACCTGCCATGCAGAGGGCTTTCCGAGTGAGGCGGTTGCTGTGTAAGTCCTGTAGTGAGGGGAAGGAGGTGCCGACAATCTTCTCAGCTGCTCTCACGATGCGCTGGAGGCTCTTGCGGCAGGATGCAGTACATGCACCAAACCACACCGTGATGCAGCTGGTCAGGACACTTTCTATGGCACCCCTGTAGAAGGTGCACATGATGGGGGTTGGAGCTCCAGCCCTTTTCAGCTTGCGGAGAAAGTAGAGGCGCTGGTGAGCCTTCTTGGCCAGTGATGCAGTGTTCCTGCTCCAGGACAGGTCCTCTGAGACGTGCACTCCCAGGAACTTGGTGCTGTCCACTCTCTCCACTGTGGTGCTGTTGATGGTCAGAGGGGCATGTTGGGCATCCCTCTTCCTGAAGTCCACAACAATCTCCTTTGTCTTCTCCACGTTGAGAGTGAGATTGTTGTGTCCGCACCACAAGGCCAGGCGGCTCACCTCGTTCCTGTAGTCCGTCTCATCGTTGTTGCTGATGAGACCCACCACTGTTGTGTCGTCCGCAAACTTGATGAAGTGGTTGGAGCTGTATGATGGTGTGCAGTCGTGTGTTAGCAGGGTGAATAGAAGGGGGCTCAGCACACATCCTTGTGGGGCCCCTGTATTCAATGTGATGGTGCTGGATGTGTTATTCCCGACCCGTACTGCCTGTGGTCTCCCGGTCAGGAAGTCTAGCAGCCAGTTACACATTGAGGTGTTCAGCCCCAGACTGTCCAGTTTAAGGATGAGCTGTTGGGGGATGATGGTGTTGAATGCCGAGCTGAAGTCGATGAACAGCATTCTAACATAAGAGTCCTTCGTGTCCAGATGTGTGAGAGCTGTGTGGAGGGCAGAGGAGATGGCATCGTCGGTTGAGCGATTAGGCCGATATGCAAATTGGAAGGGATCCAGGGAGGCAGGGAGGACAGATGTGATGCTTTTCATGACTAGCCGTTCAAAGCACTTCATCAGGATGGGGGTGAGTGCTACTGGACGATAGTCATTGAGGCAGGAGGGCGTTGCCTTCTTTGGGACAGGGATGATGGTGGTGGCTTTGAAACAGGTGGGGACGATGGCCTGACTCAGCGAGATGTTAAAGATGTCCGTGAAGACCGCTGCGAGTTCCCCTGCACAGTCCTTCAGCACACGACCAGGTATGTTGTCAGGACCAGAAGCTTTCCGGGCGTTGATCTTGATGAATGATCGCCTCACACCTGGCCATCAGGAGAGGGGGGGAGTTTTTGTGCAGGTGTGCTGTTACATGCCTCAAACCGAGCAAAGAAGTCATTCAGTTCATTCAGCGTAGAGGTTGTGCTGTCACAGGTCTGGGGGGATGGTTTGTAGTTTGTGATGGTCTGTATTCCCTGCCACAGACTCCGTGTATCCTTGCTGTCCTTGAAGCGGTGAGCTATTTTCCTGGAATACTGCTTCTTGGCCTTTCTGATGCCCCGGGCCAGGTTGTTTCTGGCTGTCCTCAGGCCCACCTGATCTCCCGCTGTGAAGGCAGCATTCCTGGCTCTCAGGAGTCTGTAAACCTCTGCTATCAGCCATGGCTTCTGATTTGCCCGAACAGTGATGCAATATCAATGCAAGATCTTGGTGAAAAATTAATGCAACACTGGATGGAAACAGATCTTGAGACATTGCAGGAGCTTACTGAAACTACGCCACAGTGAATGCATCCTGTAATCAAAGCTAAAGGCGGTCCAACGAAATATTACTGTTTGACTTTTTTTTTTTTTTTGGTGGAAACATTTTTTTGGGCCAGGCAGTGTAATTTGCCAACAGACAGGCCACAGCTGACTCGAATACGTGTTGAGGATTACTCAGTAACTACCACGTCAAATCTTAGCCCATTATTCAGATCAGATCAGAAGGACTCATACGTGCGTCTGCTCTTCGTGGACTTCACATCTGCCTTCAACACCATGATCCCCCAAACTCTGATAGACAAACTATCTACACTTGGACTAAGCCCCTCCATTTGTAACTGGGTACTAGACTTCTTAACAGACAGACCACAGTCCGTGAAGATCCACAACTTCTCCTCCTCCACCATAACCCTCAGCACTGGCTCTCCTCAAGGATGTGTGCTGAGCCCCCTTCTGTTCACTCTGCTCACATATGATTGTACAGCCACACTTCCAGGCTGTCATATTGTTAAGTTTGCAGATGATACAGCGGTGGTGGGATGCATCACAAACAATGATGAGTCCAGCTACAGACAGGAGGTGGAACACCTGGAGAGCTGGTGCAAAGAGAATAATCTTCACATGAATGTGAAGAAGACAAAGGAGATGATTGTGGACTTCAGAAGGAACAAACACACCCACGCCCCACTGAAAATAGGTGGGTCTGCAGTGGAAGTGGTCTCCAGCTACAAATACTTGGGTGTACACATGAATGATAACCTCAGCTGGAGCAACAACACCACCAGCCTGATCAAGAAAGGTCATCAGAGACTCTACTTCCTCAGACGGCTGAGACGTGCTGGTCTGAGCAGCCCAGTTCTCACCTCCTTCTACAGGTGTGCAGTGGAGAGCGTCCTGTGCTCCAGCATCAACGTGTGGCATGGAGGCTGCACAGTTGAAGAGAGGAAAGCTCTACAGAGAGTGGTGAAGGCTGCACAGAAGTCTGTTGGAGTCAGTCTCCCCACCATCACAGACATTTACACCTCCAGATGCAGGAAAAGAGCCACCTGCATCATGAAAGACCTCACTCACCCAGCACACTCACTCTTTGCCCCACTCCCCTCAGGACGGAGGTTGAGGAGCATCAAATGTAGAACCACTAGACTGAGGAACAGCTTCTACCCTGAGGCTGTTAGACTCATGAATAAATAAAAATAAAATAAAAAATAAACACTGCAAAATATCACATTGTGCTGATGCTGATCTGTTTTCTTGTTGCTGTGTTCATCTGTGTTCATCTGTGACCATCTGCTCATACAAACTCATGTTCGTGCTGCTGTTTATTTCCACTATATTAGGCTTAGTGTATTACTAGTTGATGTTTTTCTTAGTTAATTCTAGATGTTATTACTGTTTTTCTCTTGCATTTGTTGTTGGATGTAACTGGGACCCCGTGTACATAATCTCGTTTTCATCACATGTACCACATGCGGTGCAAATGACAATAAAGACTCTCTGACTCTGACTTATTCATACAATTAGCTGCATTATAGACATTTTTGTGGTGGCCATCTTGAATTAGGTTGACTCTAAAAGTTACGCGGTTGTAGCTCTGATGTGTGGTTTATGAGAGATTTTGCTAACAGCGGAGACAAAAATACGGAGGAGGATTGGGGCCATGATGCAATAATTTTTTTTCTCTTAATTCTGAGAAAAAAAGTCAAATTCTGAGATTAAACTCAGAATTGAGTGGGGGTGGGGAATGATTGCACCATGGCCCTGATCATGACATCTGATCTGTACAAAATGACATTCATCTTTCACAGACAAATATTGACTGACCCAATTTATTTACACTGTTTGGATTAGGAAACTATCTGAAAAACACAGCGGGGCCTGTGTACTTCCTGGTTTGTCTCTTGACCAGATGATACTCTGCTACACGTTTGTATATAAAAAAAAAAATTAATAAAAATAATCCACAGCCAGACTTGGAAGAATAAAACACCCCTTGTGTTAAATTGTAAATTTTATCTCAAATATTTTCTATTTTGAAGTCATAAATATCATTCACCGTGTCAGAGCAACATGATAAAGAGCAATAAGGAAGAAATGTTTGGGTGTTGATTAACTCGAGCAGACTTTATCCTCCTCAGAGCGGAACAGACACAAGAAACCAACTCACTTGGGTTTATTTGCCATTTTAAAACCAAATCTGCAGAGTTCCCCCTCCAGATTCTTTGGTTCTGCAGGTTTCTGTTCAGTTTCTCTTCAGGATGTATGAACTTCCAGAAGAAGACCTCGAGATCCTGTTCTCTGCCAAGGTAAACCTGGTTCCTATGTTCAAAAATCTCAATGTTAAATGTTTAAAATGTAGTCAAATGTGAGGTTTTCCCCTTGCTTTTAGTTCTCTGAAACATTTCACGTGTCTTCCTGCAGTTTCTGGGTCAGGTGGAGGTGGACCGACCTGCTGGACTTCAAGTCCTGGAAGAAGCGGCTGACAACCTGAAGGTGCTTCTTCCATTTCAGACGATTACCCAGTTTTCTCCTGAACTACCGGAAGAAGTTTAATGAAACTCAAAAAGTAATTGAGTCAAGTCAAATTTATTTATAAAGCACATTTAAAACAGCATCTGTGACCAAAGTGCTTAACAAAAAAATAAATGGCAGAAATTAAAGAAAAAATAATGAGATTTAATTAAAAGCATTAAACATAAAAACACAAAATCAATGAAATACTAAATCAAATCACACTGTGCTAAACATCAGTGAAAACAGGTGCGGTTTTAGGAGAGATTTAAAAACAGGAAGTGAAGCGGCCTGTTTAATGTTCGGGGCAGATTGTTCCAGAGTTTAGGGCCCACACCTGAAAAAGTCTGATCTCCTCTGAGCTTCAACCAAACGCAGCAGGTCAGAGGATCTCAGCATCCGACAAGGAACCCATGGTTGAAGTAGGTCAGAGAGAAAAGAGTGTGCAAGGCCAGTTTGGCACTTAAAGGTCAAGAGGAAATTTTTTTAAATCTATTCTGATACAAACAGGGAGCCAGTGAAGGGAGGACAAAACTGGTGAAATGTGCTCAAACCTACGAGTTTAAGAGCGGAGCTGCAGCATTTTGGATGAGTTGGAGACGTGTCTGACTCCAACAGAAAGCATGTTACAGTAGTTAAACCAGGTTTTAATGCAGGTATGGACTATTTTGTCAAGGTCAGATCTGGTCAACACTGGCTTGAGCTTATCTGCATTAACTGGAAGAAGCTTTTTATTGTAGAACAGAGTTAATCTGTTTATTACACTTAAAGTCAGAGTCTAAACCCATTCCAAGATTTGTACCAAACTGCTTAAGAAATGGCTCAAGAGAGTCCAGGTTTACAGGATCAGAGACAGCGGTGGAGCTAGGACTAAACAGTACGTAACCAGTTTTCTGATTGTTGAAACTTAAATAAAAAATAAAGGAAAAATCCCAAAGGGAGCAGATACAGTAAAAACAGAAGGGGTCCAAGAATCGAGCCCTGCGGAATCCCGCAGGAAAGAGGCACTGAGGCAGATAAAATATTACCAATATTAACATAAAAGCTCCTGTCACTCAGATAATAATGGAACCATTCTAATGCTGCAACTGTGATCCCGACCCAGTGTTCTAACTGTGGTCAACAGTATGAAAAGCAGCGGTAAGGTCCAAGAGTACAAAGATCACAAACTGACCAGAATAATTTGCTAAAAGAACACCATTACAAACTCGTACTAAACCCTAATCAAGACGAGCGCGTGCACAACGGAGTCACGTTTGGGTTCAAGATGGCCGCCACAGCCAACAGCTAAGAAAACACTACAGATGCAGATGCTGCTGATTTGAGTTTTTCTCACTTATGTCTGACGACATGCTTTTAGAGCCTCTGTTAGTAAAATATATTGTAATCTTTTGGACAATAATATGTCTAAAGAAGTTTCATTTAGTCATTTTTGTAATTAGGAACAAAATGTTCTTGTTAGAATCATTTAAAGCTGTTACAGGAGCAGAAGGACTTCAGACTCATCGTTCGCTCCTTCTGTTGGTTTAAAATGAGTAAAGATCATTTTCTCTTTACTAAAACAAGATTTTATTCACTTTCTTTGCTCGTATTTCTTTGATGCCCTCTCGTTTCAAGACCCCAGATCGGTTCTCTTTAGAAAAGGCGGCAAAGAAAAGCAAAGTGCACCTTTTCCTGTCCATGAACGGGATCGACGTTTTGGAAAACAAAACCAAGGTTTGTGGCAGAAGCACTCAGTCGTTCCAGGGGTTTGTGCAGACTTGTGTCTTGGAGCATCAGGTGAAGCGTCCTCCTCGTCTTTGTCGTCCTCAGTTTCTCCTGTACTCCTGTCCTCTGTCCACCGTCTCCTTCTGTGCCGTCCTGCCATCGTCACCCAAAGTTTTTGGCTTTGTGGCCCAGCATCCTGCGGCAGAGACGCACTACTGTTACCTGTTCCAGAGCAAGAAGTTTGTAAGTGTTTCCACTGCAACAAACTCTGGACAAAACCACACGAGGAAACTAAAGAAAGAAAACGACGACCATACTCTGCCTCAGACAGATGTTCAGGTGTCAGAGCCCCAGATGTGAATGTTTAATTCTGTCCAGGCGCACGTGCTGGTCTCGGTTATCGGCGACACCTTTCAAGCTGCAAAAAAGGAGGAAAAGTTCAGACGAGGAGATCGAGATCTGATAGTGGAAGCACTCAGACACAAGGTTGGTCCTGTTGGAAGGAATTACTTTGGCAATCCACTTTATTCTAACAGACTGCTAAATTTAATTACCTGCAAACAGCTTCCAAGTTTAGCTCATCTGAATTAACCAAGAGAGAACTGATTTAACAATTTCTCTGATTATCTTCAATGAGCTGTATTCTCTCTTTATTTCAGAATAAACTGCTGCAGAAGGAGAATGATGAGCTGAAAAGGAAGCTTGCGGCAAAAAACTAACTAGCTCTTTGTGTAAAGGTTCTCTGACACAGATATTTGTGAATTATTATTTTTTTTCTGTATTTTGGGATTATTCCTCTGGAAAATGGAGAATAAAATAATGTTATTATATGTTTTTTTTTTAGGCTTTCATTAGAGAATCACATTTATGAAAGGCAGCTAAAGTCATTGCATACCAAATAAATACCTAAAAGGTTTTTTTAAATTTTGGGATGAACAATGGTCCAAATTTAACTCGTATTTATTTATCAAAGTTGTATTAAATGACTACCATAAATGCCAAATTTGCACCTCTTTCTTTGAAAAACATGGATTATTAGTAAAAAATGAGTTTATCCTGAACAATAACTTGTAGATAACTATTATGGACCTAGAATTTTTAATGCAGTAACTAAATATTTTAAACTTTCTATTTTCATATAAAAATCTTCATGTCAAAAAATGGATCCATAGCGGCTGCTAAAGCAGCATCTGAGCAGCAGGTGGCAGCAGAGAGCAAGTCTTGTGTATCGATGCGTTCATGATCTGCACTTTTGTGTTGGAATTATTGTTCAGAATTTTCCCGCTTCGTTAGAAAACAAACAAAAAATAATATCACACAAAGATGCTGATTACTTGATATGAATTGTTGTTTAGTTATTATTTGATACATTTTGATAGCTAGTTTACAACATTTCACGATGAATTGTCTGCTTAAAAATAATGTACTGGAACACACCATTGTCTCGTGCCATTCGTCGACATTTCTACGGGTACGTGAATGCAACAAAATGTGTAACGGTAAACTAGTTGGCGTCAACGCGTGAGGGTACGCTTTTGTGGCTACAGTATTTTGTTTATAAGGCCCTTAAAGTTGAGTTAAATTAATGTATTAACGTCACGAACGACTGTGGTCAACGGTTACAGCTTTCAGAGCACGAAGCTAAGCTGGCTGAGTAACGCCACCCGATTTCCGCCACATAAACGTCGCATTGTTGTCTAGTAACTAACAATTGTGACACATTCAGGGACACACAACCGTTCTCTGTCCCAGTCGCGCTCACTTCTCCTGGGACACCGGTAGGTTTAACTGCAGGGGGACAGGATGTCCCCGTTTCATCCACCTCTCGACGGACTGTAGCCACCGGGCATGGGGACGCGCTGGTCTCGGAGCGGCAGCAGCCTGCTGCTTCTCCCGGGGACGGACACCTCCGGGCGGCGAGCAGAAGACGGACACTCCGATAACGACTCTCTGGACGGGCTTCACCGGAGAGAGGACATCGCTCAGTTCCCGTACGTGGAGTTCACGGGCAGGGACAGCATAACATGTCCAGCATGTCAGGGGACTGGACGCATCCCTTCAGGTTAGTTAAAGAAAGAAGTTGCGACATGTCGGAGTTAAAATAAGCAGAAAAAACAACAAAAATTAGCATAACTGTAGCTAAATCTCAAATAGGCAAAACAATAGCTAAAAGCTAAAACCTAGTGAAACAAAATGTAAATGTAGCTAAACTTAGATGAAAGCAAAAACTGCTAAATCATAGCTATAAACCACAGTTAGCAAGATTAGCTATTCATGAAAACAAGGAGAAGCACAACTTTACAAACAGCAAAAAGCTAAAACTAGCTAAAAGTTAAATGTTGTAAAACATTAGCAAAAAGCTACATGAGCAAAGTTCTAGCTTTAAGCCAAAATGAGGAAATGGCTGTAAATTAAAATTAGCATAACTAGCTAAAAGCTCAAGTAGGCAAAACACTAGCTAAATGCTAAACTTATCAAAACAAAATGTAAATGTAGCTAAACTTTAGATGAAAGCCAAAACTTTAAAAATCATAGCTAAAAACCACAGTTGGCAAGAGTAGCTAAAAGCTAATCTCATGAAAACAAAGAAGCACAACTTTACAAACAGCAAAAAGCTACAACTAGCTAAAAGTTAAATGTTGTAAAAGATTAGCAAAAAGCTACATGAGCAAAGTTCTAGCTTTAAGCCAAAATGAGGAAATGGCTGTAAATTAAAATTAGCATAACTAGCTAAAAGCTCAAGTAGGCAAAACACTAGCTAAATGCTAAACTTATCAAAACAAAATGTAAATGTAGCTAAACTTTAGATGAAAGCCAAAACTGCAAAATCATAGCTAAAAACCACAGTTGGCAAGAGTAGCTAAAAGCTAATTTCATAAAAACCATGAGTAAAAGCACCATTTTACAAACGGCAAAAAAGCTAAAATTAGCAGAACTAGCTAATAGTTAAATGTTGTAAAACATTAGCAAAAAGCTAAAATGAACAAAATTCTAGCGTTAAACCAAAAAGAGATAAAACTGTGGCTGTAAACTAAAATTAGCATAACTAGCTAAAAGCTCAAATAGGCAAAACAATAGCTAAACGCTAAACTTAGCAAAACAAAATGTAAGTTATTTGTAGCTAAACTTTAGATGAAACTCAAAAGGGCTAAATCATAGCTATAAACCACAGTTCGCAAGATTAGCTAATAGCTAATTTCATGAAAACGAAAAGCACAACTTTACAAACAGCAAGCAGCTAAAACTAGCTAAAAGTTAAATGTTGTAAAACATTAGCAAAAAGCTACATGAGCAAAGTTCTAGCTTTAAGCCAAAATGAGGAAAAACTGGCTGTAAACTAAAATTAGTATACTAGCTAAAATGTGAAATAGGCAAAACAATAGCTAAACACTAAACTTAGCAAAACAAAATGTAAGTTATTTGTAGCTAAACTTTAGATGAAACCAAAACGGCTAAATCATAGCTATAAACCACAGTTAGCAAGATTAGCTAATAGCTAATTTCATGAAAACCATGAGGAAAAGCACAACTTTACAAACAGCAAGCAGCTAAAACTAGCTAAAAGTTAAAGTTGTAAAACATTAGCAAAAAGCTACATGAGCAAAGTTCTAGTTTTAAGCCAAAATGAGGAAAAAGTGGCTGTAAACTAAAATTAGCATAACTACCTAAAAGCTCAAATAGGCAAAACAATAGCTAAACGCTAAACTTAGCAAAACAAAATGCAAGTTATTTGTAGCTAAACTTAGCGAAAAGCATTAACATTAGCGAAAAGCTACATGAGCAAAGTTCTAGCTTTAAGCCAAAATGAGGAAAGACTGGCTGTAAACTAAAATTAGCATAACTAGCTAAAAGCTCAAATAGGCAAAACAATAGCTAAACGCTAAACTTAGCAAAACAAAATGTAAGTTATTTGTAGCTAAACTTTAGATGAAACTCCATCCATCCATCCATCCATCTTCTTCCGCTTATCCGGGGTCGGGTCGCGGGGGTAGCAGCCTAAGTAGGGAGGCTGGGAGGATGAAACTCAAAAGGGCTAAATCATAGCTATAAATCACAGTTCGCAAGATTAGCTAATAGCTAATTACATGAAAACATGAGAAGCACAACTTTACAAACGGCAAACAGCTAAAACTAGCTAAAAGTTAAATGTAAAACATTAGCGAAAAGCTACATGAGCAAAGTTCTAGCTTTAAGCCAAAATGAGGAAAGACTGGCTGTAAACTAAAATTAGCATAACTAGCTAAAAGCTCAAATAGGCAAAACAATAGCTAAACGCTAAACTTAGCAAAACAAAATGTAAGTTATTTGTAGCTAAACTTTAGATGAAACTCAAAAGGGCTAAATCATAGCTATAAATCACAGTTCGCAAGATTAGCTAATAGCTAATTTCATGAAAACATGAGAAGCACAACTTTACAAACAGCTAAAACTAGCTAAAAGTTAAATGTAAAACATTAGCGAAAAGCTACATGAGCAAAGTTCTGGCTTTAAGCCAAAATGAGGAAAGACTGGCTGTAAACTAAAATTAGCATAACTAGCTAAAAGCTCAAATAGGCAAAACAATAGCTAAACGATAAGTGGGAGTGGTGGTGCAGAGGTTAAGAAAGTGAGCTTGTGATCGGAAGATCGCCGGTTCAAGCCCCGGTACTGACAACATCAAAAACGTGGGTGGGATAAGTGAAGCAGTCACACCTGTCTCCCCCTTCATCTTGTCAGGAAGGGCATCCGGCATAAAAACCAAGTCTTCGTGCGACTTAGTTCGCTGTGGCGAACTCTGACAAAGGGAGCAGCCGAAAGAAGAAGAAGAAAGTAGTGGCAGGGGAACACATACATTTTCAACAATGGCCTTCTGTTAGAGGGAGACACAAATTTGAAATGAGACCTAAACTGAGATCAAATCGTAGAGAGCACTATGAGATTTAAAGTAACAAGATAATTTAATAGGTAGTGATAATAATAATAATAATAATAAACTTTATTTGTATAGCACCTTCCACAATGCCTTGCATTGACCAAGGTGCTTAACAGGATAAAAAGAAGAATAAACGGGAACAATAGATCAATGAAAATAGAATAAGAAACCACAGCGATAAAAGAAGGCAATGGAAATAAAAAATGCTACATACTAAAATAACACAAGTAATAAAAGTTACACACAGAAAGCTTTTTTGAACAAGTGAAATAAAAATGCAATTGAAATAAAGATGCTACATACTAAAATACAAAATAATAAAAGTTACACACTGAAAGCTTTTTTGAACAAGTGGGTCTTCAGTTTGGTTTTGAACAGAGTCAGATCAGAGGTGGCACGCAGCTCAAGGGGGAGGCTGTTCCAGGCTTTTGGGCCGGCAACAGAAAATGACCGGTCTCCCCATTGCTTGTACCTCGAGCGAGGCACCTCCAGCAGGTGTTGACTGGCAGATCGTAGGTCCCTGCCAGGCTGATGGACTTTCAGAAGTTCTGAGATGTAGAGAGGAGCAAGTCCATTCAGAGCTTTGAAAACAAACAACAGCAACTTGAACTGTATCCTGAACTGAACTGAGCACCGCAGCTGAACCTGAGCTAACCATGTCGTGTTATTAAATTATACACGTGAGTTCGGCTGCTAGCTTAACGTGGCTTTATTCTTCAACACCATGAAACGAAACTTAACACGTTCATGTCCCTGACTGATGACGTCACACTCGTGCGTCCCTGTATTAAATATACAGTTACACCACATCTCCCCTTTCTAGAATCAATGGGTAGACTGCCATTGATCCTGCAGAACCTTAAGGGATTATTCTGCCCCTGTGGCTGGAAGGTCTGCTCCTATCTTTACCTCAAACCATGCTCACACACACAACAGACACACATCAACTACTCTTAGCTTAGAACACTAAATTTTCAACAGAATGTCAGAAAATAAAGTCTGTGCTGTCTGTACTAACTCTAAACTCTGAGGCATGCACATTTACATTTAAACAATGCAAAAAAAACAATAATGAACACAGCATATTCATTTAAAGTAACAAACACTTTCTTTTCTTTTTTTTACTTTGAGTCCTGCACAATCTGCAAAATTTACAAGTCTAATCTGGTTGGTTTTACCACTGCTCTCCCAGACCTGGTTCTGAAAGGAGTGGATGGTGTCTCTGGAACCTTCAGATGTGGTGATGCTGCAGGTGGTGCTGCAGCAGGTTGTTTTGGACTCCCCGGATCATGTTCAGCTGCACCGCAGGTGCAGCTCAGGTTCAGGTTCAGCACCGCAGGTGATGAATATACAGCATGATAGAAGCAGGTGAAAAAGACGAAGAAATTGACTGAATTTCAAGAATACACCAGATAATATTAGTTGAGTTTAGCCAAAAAGTCTGTTTGTGAATATGTGAAGTAATTAAATAGTGTAGGGAAAGACCACCATTAGAGGCAAACTGTTGCAATAGAGACAGTCTGAGTCTGGGTGGCCTTCCACTCCACATGAAAGAAGAGACCATCTGGTCTAAATCTAAATAGTTAAGTCTGGTCATCTGGACATTCAAAAAACAAAAACAACAAACAAAAAAATGTAGAAACATTTTGCATTTTATCAGAAAGACTTCCTCAGTCTGAGATGCTGTATTCAGCTCAGTCTTATAAATAGCACCTTCGGATCAACCAGTTTGCTGCTGACAGCCAAAACCAGCTGCTCACATGATCAAGGAGGACCATCAGCCTAACGATGGATCATTAGCACCTGATGGTTGTTTGCTATTCACAGAGGGCTGAGTGATACTAGCAATAACAGCATTGTAAGAGGGGGACAGTTGAACCCGGAGGCCTCCACCTCTGTTTAAATCTATTTTTTGTTTAAAAATCCAATGACTATGGGGATGAAATAGTTTTTCTAATCTGTTTTTTCTACACCTAGGTAGGTCATATATTCTGCCTGAAGGCAGAATATTGAACTCAGTGTGTAGATGATGGGTGGGATCTGCCAAGATTTTTTTGGCTTTGGATACTGATCTGGATTTAAATAGGCCCATGATGTCATACAGTTGAATCCCTATAATTTTTTTGCAGTCTTTGATAACGCCCTGTAAGCGATTACATTTTTTAAAGTTCAACAACCCAAACCAGCAGAGAAACGAAAAAGTGACGACAGATTCAATAAAACATTTGATAAAAATGCAATCAACATTTAAGCTCCTCAACTTCCGGAGGAAATGCATCCTCTGGTGGGTTTTCTGACAGATTCCATCAGCCTGGGACTCAAATGTCAATTTTTTGTCCATCATTATGCCCAGGTCCTTGTATTCTTGCACCTCTTCCACTTCCTGACCATTAATGGTAACAGGAGGGAGAGGGGCAGAAGCTTCCTCAAGTCTATGCTCATCACTTTTGTTTTTTATGTGTTAATGTGCAGGGAGGATGACTGGCACCACCCCAAAAAGTCCTGCAGGACATTATCCGGGCCTGTCGGAACATTTCCATTAAATAGAAACACGATAACGGAGTCGTCAGCAAACTTTATAATGTGATGATTATCATGGTGACTTTGGCACATGTTTGTATAAAGAACATACCACAACGGTGATAAAATGCAACCCTGAGGTGCACCTGTAGAGGACACCACAGCATCAGACAATGTGCCATTAATTTTGACCTGCTGTGATATATTTGTTTAAAAAAATCATTGATCGGGGCAATATCCACATTGCATTGTTTTAGTCTATCTGCCAATATATGGGGTTGAATGGAATTACAATAAAAGCAGAGGAAAAGTCTCAAATTGAGAAAGCTCCTCAGATGAGAAGCGAAATGTCTTCTGTTACAAATAAAGTCCAGTTGTTTCTGTATTGAATGCCTTTTTTTGATCCGAGAGAAATACCTTTGCTGTGCATCATTATATATCTAAAAAAGCTAAGTCTGGTCTTCTGGACATTCAAAAAACAAAACAAAACAAAGCAAAAAAAAATTGATTTCTTTTTTGAATGTCCAAAGGACCAGACTTAGCTTTTTTAGATTTTTCTACCTGGATTATTGAGCATACGTCAGGGTATCATTACAGATCTTCCCTCAGTAATACATCTGAAACCCAAATACAGTAGGTACGTGCTGAATGTTTTAGTCCTAAAGATCAGAACATCTAGTCAATGCAAAGATTTACTCAACTCCTAGTGGTCTTATACGTTCAGCAGCGTCAGCACCACAGATATACCATGGACCATGCTTATGCTGAAATGTTCTTTTAGGAGAGAAGAGGGTTTTTCCTGCAGTAGACTAAAAACAACAAATATATGATTAAGGGCATTGCGGCTTGTGGACACAAGAAAAGCAGCCCAGAATACAGTAATTGAACAGGCAAACTGTTGTAATATCCAGATCAAAATCATTATCACTTTATCAGAAACATTCAACTAAACTCTTTCATGGAAAACCAAACCAGCATTTCCACTCAGATATTATCAGCTGCTCTGACCTACTGGTGCAGAGACAAAGAAAACTGGAAATGTGAGGTTCTTTAACAAAACCAGTGAGTAGAAATGTCATCCAGTGTGTCCATTCCTCCAGACACACCCCGATCACCAGGGTCCAGGGATGTAAGTAATGAATTACAAATACTCACGTTATCGTAATTAAGTAAATTTTTGGGTACTTTTACTTTTTAATGAGTATTTCATTCAAGTGTGTAATTTTACTCATACTTAAGTACAATTCAGACCATGTAATCAACTTCACTACTTTTAAAATCAGAAGTCACTACCGAGTACAGATGTAGTTTGAGTTAATATTCGCACTGTTCATCTGCACCTTTGTAGCCAACAAGGCTCGCAGATCGAGATTGCACCAATTTCCTATGACGTAATCAAAAGACAACTCTGTAGAGTCGAGAGTCATTTATGGACCAAAGATTTGGAGACAAAGCCAAAATGGAGACAGAGGACAACAACAGAGAAAATGACGAGGTAAAGGCTGAGGACGAGTGCCCGTGGCCGTACCTGGAGGAATGTTTCATGTACAAAGAGTGAAAAGGAGATGGAGTCCAGATGCAAACTTTGTTTGATCTCTACAGAGATAGCAGCGTACGAGACGTCAGCATCTCATCTCAAAGAACATGTTGTGTTATAAGAGGTTTTACAGCTACCTGCATGATATTGCTGTTTTGTTGTTTGTATGTGTGTGTTATTAGTTTGGCTAAGTAACAAAGATCTTACATGTTGTCACTGCCATCGCTTTGCCTGGAACTAAAATAAGACGGAGCTTCTGAGCATCTGAGAAATGAGCTTTGAATGTAGATATTATATTTATATTTATTATAGACAGTAAATCAAACTGAATGACTTCTACTGACACAATTAAACATCAATTGTTTAAAAAGTAGTTAATAATCTGAGGAGTTTTTGAGGAGTACTTTGTACTTTTACTAAAGTATTTTATTAACACCTGTACTTTTACTTGTACTTGAGTACAAATTTTCAGTACTCTTTCCACCTCTGCCGATCACTCCCATTACTGATTCAAACCTCAGCAGCTCCAACCTGAGAGAGAGGGGTGGTCACAAACAAATTCCCCCTACAGCATTAATCTTTATCTCATGACATGCCATCAGTTGACTGACAGGTTCACCAACAGTGTAAAGGTATAAAAACACTGTGTTCACTTTTCAAAGGCATCCTTCTTTCAGCAAGTGCTACTGCTACTGCTGCTGCTGCTACTGCTGCTTGGACCAAACATCACAACAAGGTCAAATCTGACAGTTTTTATTCATCAATACAGAAAGAAAAAAGTCACTCTACACCTGATTATATTTATCTGCTGTATAATTTCCATTTCCATTTAAAACATGTTACATTATTAATTATTCATATTACAGAGTAAATTATTTTGACTACCGGTAAGTTTCTGTCTGAACTGTAAATTAACTCTAATGTTTGCACAGATGTCATCAGGTCTGCTCGCCTTGTTGCTCCTTTGTGGATTGGGGATCGGAGGAAATGTAAGTTTACAAAAATATATATTTTTTAAGTAAATAAAATAAACATATTGCACTTTAGTGTTTCTTTTCTTGGATTTCTGTGTTTTTCAATCTTTAAATTTAAAAAAACATATAAAAATCTTTAAATAAAAAAAATATATAAAAATCATTTAATAAACAAATATAATAGGACTTGAGTGTTTTTTTCTGCTTTTCCTATTTTGTGTTCTGTATTTTTATGAGCTTGTTTAGCTGGAATTCGTTGATATGTTTGAAAAAACTAATATACAGGATAATATTCTGCTATTTTGATTTTGATGTATAACAAAGTGAAGGTGTAAAGTGCTTTTGCCTACAATTATTTTTTTTTTGGTCCACAATTTGTGTATCTTTTGGGTTGTTCATTATTTTTACGATTCTGGTTTGGTTCAGAATCGGTATGTAAGTTTAGGGACAGGACTAGATAAGCCATTGCTTTTTCCTGTTCCCTTTTTGAACATTTTGCTTTGTTTCCAGAATATTTTGCTGGAAATATTTACATTTGTATTTGTTTATGGTATTGTTTAAAAAAATTTACTGTTCAAAATGAAATAAATCTGAGTTGATTTATTTTCTTTTATGACCTTAAAAATATTGGAGTTTTGAATTATGTACTAGAAAATTAAGTGGAAAAAAACCTCTCACCTGAATGAAATTTTCTGCACAAATTTAAATGTTATTTCTTCTTTTTACTAATGAGTTTGTGATCAATGACCAGAGCTGTATTTTAATCAAATACGCTGATGACATGGCTCTGTCTGGACTACTAATATAAAACAATCCCACAGTTGACACTTCATATTTATCTTGCATAAAGGCCCTGGAGACATGGTGCCATCAGAGTAAGTTAGATATTAATGTAGCCAAGACAAAGGAATTAATTATATTATATTATTATATTAATTAAACGTCCTAAACAAGACCTCAAAGTGAAGCCAGTTTCACTTGATGGCCAACTGGTTGAAACTGTGGCAAATTTTAAATACCTAGGGTCGTTCCTGGACAGGGGTTAGTCAGCAAACTTTAGAGCTTGTGTATTTGTACAAGGCAACTATTGAGACTGTTTTAACTTTTCACCTCCCTGCCTGGTATGGTCGTCTGAGCTGTAGACTAAAAAACAAACTTTTAAGAATTGTTTCAACAGCAGGTAACCACAAAAAGCTCTCTCAACTGAAAGAACAAGAAAAACGTCAAGAAATATTTTGAGCAGATATAGTGGCCATCCAACCTCTGAGCTCAGGAAGGCGTTACAGGGTCCCTCTGGCAACAAAGAACATCTACAAGAAGTCATTTGTTTTGAGTGCAATAAACATTCTTAACCAAATCAAATGATAACATCTACTTATGACATGCAAAATGTTTTATTCTGTGCACAAATTGTTTATATTTTTGATTGTATGAATGTGTTTCATTCTATGGTTGGAGAGCCGAAGGAAAATATCCACCCTGGTGGACAATAAAGTTTTATCTGATTTTTTCTTCATAAATATTGTTGGTGCTCGTCTCCTTGTGTTTCATTTGTGATCAACATTCATGTTCACAACAAACAGGTTGAAATCTGTTTCTGACTCTGTGCTTTTTTCTTTTTTTACATCCACAGGTACTTTGTTCTGCACAACCAGGTTGGTGTTTTTCTTACTTTGTTCTGGTTAAGTTTTAAAAACAGTGCACCAGACATTGTGAACAACAAGTTTTTTGTGTTAGTCCATCCATGAAACCACAAAATGTTTAGTGTGTTGAACAAAACGCTCCACAAAATGTTCTTTAAACCAAGTTTGTTGTTGGATTCAAATCAATAGAGACATAAATGTAGAAGCACTGAAGAACTTCTTAGCATTTGTTCCTTCTTCTTCAGTTTGTCTGATGTTTGGTGAACTATTCCTGCCACAGTTCAGAAAAACCCAGGTCAAATATAAATCAGGATGTGCAGCTCCATTGGCAATAGTTTGTTAGGACTTTTGGTAGCAACAATTTGTACGAGTGACACCAAATCAAATCCAGACATGTTGATCTCAGACAAACTTCAGAGTGGAAACATCATTTAAACAGGACACACAAAGTTGGACTTTATATGTCTGAACTGGCATTTTAATATTTTTAACAGTTTTAACTATCACACTTTAAGTTTTATAGTTTTTAGAGACTTCCCCACAGAATGTTCAACTTTTATGATGTTTAAGCTTTACAAAGTCTGTGAAAAGGAACTTTCTATTCTCTCAAACTTTACACTTCTACAGTTTATAAATCAAAATGTACACTATATAAAATTTGAACTCTGAAATTTCTCTCCAAAACCTAAAGCATAGAGTTTTTAATAATTCATATCTCACACCAAATGAACTGCAGATAAATAAATGGTTGTATTTCATGCACTACTGCCACATTATTAAAAACCTTATTTAGCTAATTTACTACTTTTCAATCATATTTATTAAAAATCAGTCTTTCTTCTTTTTGTGCAGTTCAATGTTTTTGGCCACCTTGTGGCTCCTGCCCTCCTTCATGGAATTTGTATGAAGGCCGCTGTTTCTTGTTCATGAGGAAGGAAATGACCTGGGGTGACGCTGAGGTACAACTCTTTAACTGTTCATTGTGTTTGTGTGTCATGTTGGTCTAGAGTCAAACTTTATCAAGTTAAAACTGCATCATGACAGTTCTGAACTGAGAAAGTTCCTGAAATAAGAAACAGAACTACAGAAACCAAGAACCTTCAATTATCATTTTTACTAGATGTTCCTTAGTCTCAAGTTAAATCTTTATTTACTTGATATCTTGTTCTTGATAATGATACTATGGTGCAAAACAGAGTGTTTCTTATGTTAGGCCCAACTGAATTGCTATGTAGCGCTGTTTTAGACCCCTGTGTATGGTCTAAGGCAGCAATCTGTCAACCTGATACAATAATGCTCAGTCAGGTCATCTGGACAGTTTATTTTTGTAGAGACATGTCGCCCTCTATCTGGAGGGCTTCATCCGTCTGAGGAGTCCCAAGTAAACTGTTTCCCCTCTAAGCAGTACACTCCTTAAGTGGACCAACCAGTTTGCTGGAGATAAGACTCAGACTGATGAAGCACTCCGGATAGAGGGCAAAATGTCTCTACAAAAAGAAACTGTCCAGATGACCTGAATGAGCATGATCGGATTTGGTGCCTGGATGATTGAGCATGAACTTTAATGTCAACCTGATAGTTCTAAAAACTGATGAAGACCCGTTTTAATCAGAGACTTCACAGATGGGTTATTACTGCCATGACAGTCACCTCCTGTACAACTAGTTCATCACGATGATGAAGATGTGATGATTGTTTATGCTGGCATCTTTCCACACAGCAATACTGCATGGACCATGATGGACATCTGGCCTCCTTTCATAACCAACTTCAGTACAGCTTCATCAGGAGACTCATTGCGAGAGCTACTGGAACCAACACAAGAACTTGGGTTGGAGGCTCCGATGTAGGACAGGTGAGTCTTTGTGTAGGAGTCTAACTACCGGTACTGGAAAAAGTTTTCTGTACATCTTTTCACAATCAGCATGAAAAGAAAGAACTGATGTTTGAAAACCTCCTCTCACAGGAAGGTGTGTGGACATGGAGCGATGGCTCCCGTTTCTCCTTCGTTCCTTGGGGCAGTGGGGAACCAAACAACTTGGGTGGAAACGAGAACTGCATGGATATCAACGTGAACGGTACCCAAGATGAGAACTGCTCTTTAAACAGATGTTTCCACTGTGAATGACAGAATTAGGTTTAATATGTGGGTCACTTCAGCTGAAATATATTACAATAGTACCTCGTTTATTGGGGGGGTCACGTTTTCAACCCCCCCGCAATAAGTGAAAATTCACGAAGTGGCAATGTGATATTTATTTTAGTATTTTTTAATATATTTTAAGGCTTTATAAATCCTTCTCACACTTCTTCTTCTAAACTCTTACAGAACATGGTGTTTCTACATTGTTATCAGTTTGATTTCAATTATTCATTCAGAGTTCAGACAACTCAGGGCAATAAAATTCAAATGTCTGTTCATTTTGAATATTTCTTTGGTTTACAGGACAAGATTACGTCAACGATGAAGTCTGCAGCCAAAAAAATGCTTTTGTTTGTGCTAAAAATGCATAAATGTGGCTTTGTTGTCCCGGCAACACGATGATGTCACTTCCATCAGGAGGTCAAGCCTCGAAGACGTCCCTTCTGGAGGACAACTGGTCAAATCTGATGTCTTATTCACATAATTACCATGAATAAACACATGTCCTCAATTTTTTTTGTTTTTGTCTGTTTGAGGTAATACATTATTAGTAAAACCACCATTTACATTTAACATGTGACTACAGATTGCAGAACTTGTCAGGGTCGGGTTTGTACAGACAAAATGGTTCGTGTACAAATACTAACAGACATATTTTACTTTATATTGTATTAAAATGCAGAGTGCTTCTTAAAATAATGTATAAAATCTGTGATTAGTCAGCTGTAAGATGTCTTACTGTCATTATGATATATTAATATTATTTTAGTTATAGAATATGTTAGTTTGTCATTCATACACACACAATAAACTTCTGGTTAAAAACAATCCAATCTGTATCCAGCAATAATCCTGGGTGGATTAACTTCATATACTTGTCATCCATCCCGGTTTGGACCAGACTGTCCCAGATTTTGCCCCCCTGTCCCTTGTCCCGTATTAGGAGGACCGGGACACAAATATGTCACATTTGACAAGAGCTGGCTGGGCTTCCCTTTACATGCCATGTGTGTGTGGTGGGAGGGACACAGAGGACAGCGTCTCAGGCTTCCTGACACAGCTGGACTCAGGTTACAGTGATGAGCCTATAGTGGACGTAAAGTCCAATTTCTCAGCTTTCAGAAACCATTATTAGGACAAACTATCACTTAGTTACGGTGATGCAAAGCGAGCTACAAAAGAAACAACCAACCAAATAAATAATAATAATCATCATTTTATTTTAAAGCACCTTTCAGGACACCCAAGGACACTTAACAAACAAATACAGTTCAAACATTATCAGTGACAAATTGAAATATAAAATACATAAAGATTATAAAATGCAAAATAATAAAAATACATTTAGTAAAGTTAATGATAAGCTAGTCTAAAGAGATGTGTTTTCAGGGCAGTCTTGAACAGAGAAAGGGAGGTGGTGTTTCAAAGGTCTGGCGGTAGAGCGTTCCAGAGGTGAGGGGCAGAGCAGGTGAAGGCCCTGCTCCCCATGGTGGAGAGGCGGGCAGAGGGTACATGGAGATGTAGTGAAGAGGAGGATCTGAGAGAGCGTGATGGGATGGAGATTTGTAGGAGGTCAGATAGATAAGGAGGGGCAAGGTTGTGGATAGATTTGAACGTGAGAAGTAGAATTTTGAAGATGATGCGTGATTTAACCGGGAGCCAGTGGAGCTGCTGCAGGACAGGAGTGATGTGGTTATAGTAGGAGGAGCCAGTGGAGCTGCTGCAGGACAGGGGTGATGTGGTTATAGGAGGAGGTTTGAGTGATAAAGGCTTCAGCAACACACTATAAAATGATCAGTTTATTTGTTAAAGTTCAGATATGTTTATATTTTCATTCTTTGATTCAGCCATCAACCACAATTTACTAATTTAAAATAATTTGCTTTTTATAGTTAATAATGCTTGAGGAGTGTGTGTGTGTGTGTATGTGTGTGTGCGTGCGTGTGTGTGTGTGTGTGTGTGTG
>JBBPBX010005590.1:11391-71519 GCA_038048925.1 Garcialebias charrua | reverse complement strand
GTGCCATTACCACTATGCCACGGCTGCCTATCTGCCTATCTGCAAGCTACATGCTGAGTGAAATAAAATTGAATAAAGATTTTTCACTCCAGTTTTCATGTAAACATTCATACTTTTGAGTGTGGAAAAATGATTGTGTTATACAACAAATACAGAGCTTTATCATTCAATGGGTCTCTGACTTTGTACAGTACTGTAATAGATTTAGTATTTTTATTCTTACAGAATTTGTGTTCTCTCCATATCAGTTTGTTCATTCATTCATTCAACCTTTATTTATACAGGCTGGACTCGTTGAGCCACGGGGACTCATTTACAAGAGGGACCTGTCTCACTCGCACCTAGGGTCAATTTAGAGTTAACAATCAGCCTAACATGCATGTTTTTGGACTGTGGGAGGAAACCGGAGCACCCGGAGAAAACCCACGCATGCACGGAGAGAACATGCAAACTCCACCCAGAAAGGCCCCCGGACCAGGATTTGAACCGGGGACCTGCTCGCTTAGAGGCAGTCAAAGTCAAAGTCAAAGTCAACTTTATTGTCAGAACTACAATACAGGTAGTCCCCATTTACGAGCGCTCTGATCTACGAGGTTCCGGACTTACGAGCTGGCGAATTATTGGAAAAAACGCAAAAAATACTGAGTTTTCCTGTGTTTTTTCACCACAGTTCGTTAGCTAAACATGTGGACACACGTTTCCGATCATTTTTATGCACTCATAAGCAGTTTTTCGATGAAAAACGAGTGTTCGTAGTCGCGCTAGCAAAACCGTTCCAATTTACGAGCGAAATTCCGGACTTACGAGAAGCGTGGCGGCCGTTCCAAATTACGAGATTTCCGGTTTACGAGCGCCTCGTTGTAACGGATCTCGCTCGTAAATCGGGGACTACCTGTATGTACAGGACATACACAGGACCGAAATTGCGTTTCTCTCAGTCCCTCGGTGCAACAGTAACCATCTAAACACTAAACACTAAAACATTTAATAAACATAAGCATAAAATAGTAAAATAGTAAAAAAGTGTAACACTGTCCTGAGTTTTTTCATAATAGTATAAAAGTATGAAAATTTACACCAACACTGAAACACCAAACACCCCTAAAACACCAAACACCCAATGAACATAAGCATAAAATGAAATAATAAAAGTGTAATACTGTCCTGAGTTTTTGCATAGTAGTATAAAAAGTATAAAACGTATATCTATAAAATAAACTGAAGTTTCTAGCGTTGACATTTGCAAAGAGTCATCAACATCTCCAAAAGTTTGGTCTGTGTTGTAAAAAGCTGCACTTTGAACCTGCAGAAGGAATGTTGTTGTTGGAATATGGGGAGATGTTTTGTTTTGGCTACTGGGGGGATGTTTTGAGCACACAAAAGACTTCAGCCCCAGGGGGTCACACACACCTAATGGAATGCAAATTCCTCAATCTGTCATTTTACAGTCTCCCATGGGAGCTATATGTAAAATATGTACAAGTACATATGTTTGGTATTCCTAGTGTTAAGTCCACATTGTCAAAATGACAGTACTAACTGTTTTACTTACTTACTTTAGGGGACACCTCTTTCTGAACGGTTTAGGGACAAACTGTTGTGATATTTTTTTTTAACTCCGAATTTACAGAAAACGAATGTCACCTAAACATTTTGTTCAACCCTCCTGTTATGTTCGTTTCTGAGGTAAAGCAATAATGTTCGTGGGTCAATTTGACCCGGGGAGTGTTTAATCATGTAATAGTGTCAGAAACCCAAAAAATCCTCCAAAACATTTTTGTATCTGATTATTAACTCCAATACTAACCATATTCAACTCATTCTCACTCCCTACTCGTCATAGATTGATGCTTGGGCTCAGGGTCCCTCCGCGTCACATACTTGATGCGTCGGGTCGCCCCTTCTCATCATTATTTGGTGTGCAGGGTAATATCATTGAATGTTATACTGTGATCTTGTCTTCCGGTTTGGATAGTGAAGCACTTTCATCTACTTTTTTTTAGCAACAGGATGCATTTCTCTCTCAAAATTTAAACCTTAGGCCTAACCTGATAACAAACCCTAAACTTAACCATTCACTTTTTATTTGACCCCCGAACCCCAAACAAACCAATTAATGATGAGTAGGGGCGACCCGACGCGTCAAGTATGTGATGCAGAGGGACCCTGAGCCCAAGCATCAAAATATGAGGAGTAGGGAGTGAGAACATGTTGGTCGTAACCACAAAACGTCGTAACTCGAGGCCGTCTTTAGTCAAGGACTACCTGTATCTCCTCTTTGTCTTCTTCCTGGCAGCTGCATTTCTAACATCCTTCTACCAATATACCCAATGTCCCTCCTCTGGACATGCCTAAACCATCTCCGTCTGGCCTCCCTAACGTCATCTCCCAGTTCAACCTGCACTGTATCTCTGATGATCTCTAATCTTATCCATCCTCGTCACTCTGAAGGAAAACCTCAACATCTTCATTCCTGCCACTTCCAGTTCTTTCTCCTTTTTTTGTCACTATCTCCAGACTATACAACATAGCTGGTCTCACAACTGTCTTGTACACTTTTCCTATATATACAACAATGTTCAGTCAGGTCATCTGGACGGTTTCTTTTGTTGCTGAGATGTCTTCATCCGAAGGACTTCTTCAATCTGAGGAGCCCACCAAACCAAACTGAATCCCACAAACTGCACACTCCCAGAGTGAAAAACCCCCAACAAAAAACAGTTTGCTGGTGAAAAAATGGCCTCTGGGATCTGCCCTCTCCCCCACCAACTCATTCAAGGCAGCCATGCCAACGTGGTTCAAAACACCAAAGTTCATGCTCATTAATCCAGGTATAGATCCAACAATGTTCCATCAGGTCATCTGGACACTTTCTTTTGTTGCCGAGATATTTTGTCCTTCATCCGAAGGACTTCTTCAATCTGAGGCTCCTCAGACTCAACTAGTTTAACTCATGTTAGTTTGACAAAAGTGTTTTACGTCGAATGCTCTTCCTGACACAACCCTCAGGCTTTGGACTGGCTTATGTTACCTATTGGCTGGTTTAACAACAGCTATTTATTTATTTACTGTACTGTTGTTATTAGTTTTTTTGTTCCTTTTCACTCCAAATAAATTAATTTTGTCATAAATAAATGACTTTTTATTTTTGGAGCAAAAAGGAAAAATAGATTAAATTAAAATCTAAAATGTTTGGTGGTTTGAGATCCTGATAATAATAATAAAACAATTTATTTGTAGATGGGGCTTCTGGCTGAAGACATGTCATTCCACTCCAACATCCCTGGGCCAATGGATATAACTGTCGCTGTGGTTTACTTTGTTTTTGGTGAGTTAAGTTTACGAAATTTCAAAGCTGTTTTTTTATTATTATTCATGAGCAGGCCACCAGCTGAGTTAAAAATGTTGTAAATTAGCTTTCTGCAAGTTCTTTTTAAGCGGGGGTGAATCCCAGCATGAGAAAACAAAACATATAAGCCTTGGAAGTTTATGTTTGTCATAAATTGCAGTAGATTTTGCTAACAGACTGTGTCTATAAGTATTATTTTATGTCTTCTGTGTATTAAAGGGGACCACATATTCAAAATTCACTTTTTAATGTTTTTTTTTACTCAACTTTGGGTATGTACTCATAAAAAAACAGTCCTAGGGACAAAAAAATGCACCCAGTGGTTTATTTACTCTAAGTATATTTATTTATCTTTGATAGAAACACTTCGTTTTCAATTCCTGCGGTTTGTGACGTCACAAACTGTAGCCACAACCACAACCCAGAGCCATATAAAGTGAGAGTTGTGACACTTCCATAGAGTTCCATTGTAAGAATGGAATGCGGAAGTCACGTGGGTCATGGAAGGGGCGATTTGTTCCATGGCTCTGGTTACAGTCTGAAGCTGCCTGCAGTAGCGCTCCGTCGCCGCCAGAGGGCGCAGCTCCACAAGGTTTCCATAGCCGTAGTTTGGAACAATTGACCGCCTGTCGGCGAGATCAAAGCGTGTCGGAACTCTATATATATATGGCTCTGCCACAACCCACCCCAACCTTTGTCCCGCCCCATCACCTAGCAACCCCTGGTGATACTCCACCCACTTCAGGTGGGTGACGGTTGTTTTTCCTTATTTCATGTCAGCACAATGGCTAAAAATGTCACAGAGTCTAGCCAGCTAACGTGAGCGTTGCGAAGATTCTCTAACCCTCCTGGCCCAGATAATGGCAAAGTTTTCCGATGGGAGTCTTGAATGAACAGCGATGCAGCATGTTGCAGTGTGTGTGTGTGTTGGTTTATGTGTCATAGCAGGCCAGACTACGTACCGCTAAACCACATTAACAAACCTGTGTATGTATGTGTGTGTGTGTGTGTGCGCGCGCTGATCGAGGGAGACAGCCCCGCTGTGTGTGTGTGTGTCCGTTGCGAGTGACATCCGCTCCCTCCAGCGCGCGCGCACAGGGGGAGGGAGGGAGACGTCAGGGAGTTGTACATTTATTACAGAGGAAAAATTAAAAATGACACGACAACTTGTACACGTCTGATCTGTCCCACAATAAATACGTCGCGGTCCAGTTCAGCTCAGCTATACAGGGCTCTGGGTGGCAGTAACGCGAGTTCAGACATCCTCGTCTGCCTTTGGAGGGCGGAGTTAATGTAAACAGATCTTTGAAGGGCGTGGCCACGAGATCTCATTATCATAAACCAGTCGTTCAAAACGAAAGTTAAAAATGGCAGAATTAAAAAGGGTATAATTGATTATCTAAGAATTATTTTGTGTATTAAATTGAATGAACATTGTCTGGATAGCACACAGACATACCATAAAAATTTTAAAAACCTATCTGTGGTCTCCTTTAAGCATATTCAAAGTCTGTTTGTATACGTTTTTTTAGTTATTATTTAAAATTTATGCAACATATGCATAATCTAGTATCAAAATCAGAATCAGTTGTATTGCCATTATTGCATAGAAGCACAACAAAATTACATTTCAGTACAGCCCATCTGAAGAAACCCAAACAAACAAACAACAGACAGGGTAGACGGGGTGTCTGAGGCTGCAGCCTTACTGAGAGGCACTTCCTTTTTTGTTAGATTAAAAAAGGGGAAGAGGAGGTACAAAAAAAAAAATCATATTTCACACACTTTACCCCTAACAGGACACCGCATGAGGCTGGGAAAAAACAAACAAAAAGCTACATACTGGTGACATAAAGAGATATGCATGTGGAGTGGGTGAGAGTGGGGGTCCCAGCACAAGCCACCCAAGTGAGCGATGCAGCTACTATATAGACTATACTATACACATATACAGGAGTAGAATATGTAGTGGTACACCTCTTTCTCTGAAAACTTTCAGTGATACACCTCGGAAAACCTTCAGGAAAGGACATGAACACTGTTATCCCATTAATTTGAATCCAGGACACAAATTATCTCACCAAGAGGCTATTTTTGTTCTAATTCAAATAATCAAAAGAATAACCTTCTTTTATTGTATTGTCATTATTATTTTGACGACTTTGTTGTTGTCTCATCTGTCTTGGACACTCGGGTGAAGAGAGGGGTGGAGCTGTCAACTGACAACTACCTGGTGGTGAGTTGGCTCCGACGGTGGAGGAGGATGCCGGTCAGACCTGGCAGACCCAAACGTATTGTGAGGGTCTGCTGGGAACGTCTGGCAGAGTCTCCCGTAAGACGGAGCTTTAACTCCCACCTCCGGGAGAGCTTTGAACACGTTCCGAGGGAGTCGGGGGACATTGAGTCAGAGTGGGCCATGTTCCGCGCCTCTATTGTCGAGGCAGCTTATCGGAGCTGTGGCCGCAAGGTTGTTGGTGCCTGTCGTGGTGGCAACCCTCGAACCCGGTGGTGGACACCGGCGGTGAGGGATGCTGTCAAGCTGAAGAAGGAGTCCTATTGGGCCTTTTTGGCCTGTGGGACCCCGGAAGCAGCAGATAGGTACCGACAGTCCAAGCGGCATGCGGCTCGGGTGGTTGCTGAGGCAAAAACTCGGGCGTGGGAGGAGTTCGGAGAGGCCATGGAGAATGACTTCTGTATGGCTTCGAGACGATTCTGGTCCACCATCCGGCATCTCAGGGGGGGAAAGCAGTACGCGACCAACACCATTTATAGTGGGGGTGGCGTGCTGTTGACCTCAACTCGGGATGTTGTGTGTCTGTGGGCAGAGTACTTTGAAGACCTCCTCAATCCTACTGGCACGTCTTCCACTGAGGAAGCAGAGCCTGGGGACTTTGGGTCGGGCTCTCCAATCTCTGGTGCTGAGGTCACTGAGGTGGTTAAAAAGCTCCGCGGTGGCAAGGCTCCGGGGGTGGATGAGATTCGCCCTGAGTTCCTTAGGGCTCTGGATGTTGTGGGGTTGTGTTGGCTTACGCGACTCTGCAATATCGCGTGGACATCGGGGGCAGTTCCCTTGGATTGGCAGACTGGGGTGGTGGTTCCCCTATTCAAAAAGGGGGACCGTAGGGTGTGTTCCAACTATAGGGGGATCACACTCTTAAGCCTCCCTGGTAAGGTCTATTCAGGGGTTCTGGAGAGGAGGGTCCGTCGGATAGTCGAACCTCGGATTCAGGAGGAGCAGTGTGGTTTTCGTCCTGGTCGTGGAACACTGGACCAGCTCTACACCCTCAGCAGGGTCCTGGAGGGTGCGTGGGAGTTTGCCCAACCAGTTTACATGTGCTTTGTGGACTTGGAGAAGGCATTCGACAGCTTTCACTGGAGCGGTCTCCAAATCCGAGGCCATGGTCTTGAGCCGGAAAAGGGTAGCGTGCCCTCTCCGGGTCGGGGAGGAGGTCCTGCCCCAAGTGGAGGAGTTTAAGTATCTCGGGTCTTGTTCACGAATGAGGGAAAACTGGAGCGTGAGATCGATAGGCGGATAGGTGCAGCGTCCGCAGTGAAGCGGGCGCTGTACCGGTCTGTCGTGGTGAAGAGAGAGCTGAGTCAAAAGGCAAAGCTCTCAATTTACTGATCGATCTACGTTCCCACCCTCATCTATGGTCATGAGCTTTGGGTTGTGACCGAAAGAACGAGATCTCGGATACAAGCGGCTGAAATGAGTTTTCTCCGCAGGGTGTCTGGACTCTCCCTTAGAGATAGGGTGAGAAGCTCAGTCATCCGGGAGGGACTCGGAGTAGAGCCGCTGCTTCTCCACATCGAGAGGAGCCAGTTGAGGTGGCTCGGGCATCTGGTTAGGATGCCTCCTGGACGCCTCCCTGGTGAGGTGTTCCGGGCATGTCCCACCGGGAGGAGACCCAGAGGAAGACCCAGGACACGCTGGAGGGACTATGTTTCTCGGCTGGCCTGGGAACGCCTTGGGATTCCCCCAGAGGAGCTGCTCCAAGTGGCTGGGGAGAGGGAAGTCTGGGCCTCCCTACTTAGGCTGCTACCCCTGCGACCCGACCCCGGATAAGCGGAAGACAATGGATGGATGGCTGGATGGATCATTATTATTTTCATTATTTTGATAATCAAAGACTCTGTTTAAGCCAAGGACAGGTCAAAATGATCTTTCAGTATTTGTTTAAAAGTGTTTAGACAGTTTAATCAGTTTAAATCATAAAGCTGGCGCCTGTCTCCTCCTCCTTTCCTCCTCCTGACTTCCACTAACCTCCTCCTACTTCCTGGTTGAACTAACCAGTAGGGAAGGAGCGAGTACCGGGAAGTCAAGCTCTCTTTAAAAGCTCCCACTTCCTTGAACTCATCAGTTGAGTGCAGAGTTACGAGTGGAGTCGTGATATTCTTGGACTCAGCCTCTGAGCTGTTAATGTGGCCATGAGCCAACGGCCTTGTTTCTCAGCTAAGGATTTACAGCACGTCGCTGTATAATCCGACCGAGCTTAAAGTTCAGAACCTCTTACTAAAAATTTGAATGTAAACGGACGTAACCGGACCCAAGGACCGTTACGTTTAAGGCTGCTTGCCCTCTTACCGGAACCTTGACTGACCATCTTCGCAAGGTAACGAGTTGTTTGTTTACCAAGTGTACCTGCGTTTAGCTGACGTCGTACGGAGAGCTGCCATTTCCTGGTTGAAACACACTCAAAGATAACTTCCCCTCTTTCCTTCCTCTTATTTCTTCTCTTTGCCAGTAATATTAAGTTAAGTGCCTTCAGATATAAGTTAATTACCATCTCATTACTTGATCTGTTGTCTCCTTAAATACACGTCGGTTATAGAAATTACAGACGCGTGATTTAATCTGTTGTTGTTTAATTTATATTGACTAGAACCAAATCAAAGTGTACATGTATGATGTTAATTTAATGATCTGTTAATAAATGACTCCATTTCCTTGATGGGTCAAATATAACTAACGTTTCATGTCACTTACATATCTCATCTGGTCACACAAGATAAGTTTAATCCAAAAAGAAGAGAATCCGTGAATAAATGAACAATTACTACTCTTGAACTTGAACTAGTCTTGAATAAGTAATTAAGGTTGTGACAGGTAACCCTGCTCTACATCCTACAAATATACAGACATGTTAATATGAACTTATGGAATCCATCCATCCATCCATCCATCCATTATCTTCCACTTATTCTGAAGTCGGGTCATGAGGGCAGCAGCTTGAGCAGGGAGGCCCAGAGACATCTCTTTCCACAGCCACCTCTTCCAGCTCTTCTGGGAGGATTCCAAGGTGTCTCCAGGCCAACCGAGAGCCATAGTCTCTCCAGTGTGTCCTGGATCTCCCCCAGGGTCTCCTCCCAGTCGGACATGCCCAAAGTACTGTACCTCTCTGGGGAGATGCCCAGGGGGGATGCTTACCACCAGATGCCTGAACCGCCTCAACTGGGTCCTCTCGATGTGGAGGAGTAGCGGTTCTAGTCTGAGTCTGTCCCGGTAACTGCACTTCTCACCCTATCTCTAAGAGAAAGTCCAGCTACCCTGCAGAGGATACACATTTCAACCGCATATATCCCCAATTTCATTCTTTTGGTCACTACCCAGAGCTAGTGACCAAAGGTGATGGTAGAAACCAGTGGTGTAGTTTACGTGATACTCGGGTATACGGAGTATACCCAGTAAAAAAGCTCAAGAATTTCAGTATACCCACTTAAAAGTAGCCAATAATACATGACATATCATTAGACACGTGTCATTGATATGTTAAACGCCAGTTAAACGCTTCCGTAACAATCTATCGGTATGCAGCGCTTTGCTTTGATAATGTTGTATAGATTCTATAACATGTTTTACTACAAAGCCAACTGTTGTACAGTTTGTTGTTCATTTATTCAAATATAAGAGAAATTTGGAAATGTTCAACATGCTTAAAAATCTAAACAGATTATTTCATTGTACTAACCAGTGTACAGGGAGTCCCAGACTTACGGGCGAGTTCCGTTCCTACGACTATCTCGTAAGACGAAAATCTTGTACGTCGGAACACAAAACACGTGTTCTCGTAAGTCCGGATTTTCGGTCGGAAATTTTATGCTAGCGCTACTACGAACACTCGTTTTTCAACACAAACGTTCATACTAGTTCATAAACATGCTCAGAAACTCGTTTACAAACGGTTAGCTAACATACTTTCATCTAAAAACACATAAAAGTGCTGTATTTTTTGTATGGTCTTTACAAATTTACTGTTCGTTAGTGAGCTCGTAAGTCCGGAACCTCATAAGTAAGAGTGCTCGTAAGTCGGGGATTACCTGTACTTTGGTTTCTAAGCACAGTACACCCACTACAAAAATGTAGACTGCATCACTGGTAGAAACGTAGACTGACCGGTAAACAGAGAGCTTTACCTTACAGCTCAGCTCTCTCCTCACCACAACGGACTGGTACAGAGTCCGCAATACTGCAGACACTACACCAATCCGTATGTAAATCTCACGCTCCATTCTTCCATCACATGTGATATGACATGAGATACAGTATTTGAACTCCTCCACTTGAGACAGAACCTGACCTTCGACCTGAAGAGAGCAATCCACCCTTTTCCGGCTGAGGACCATGGCCTCAGATTTGGAGGTACTGATTCTTATCCCAGCCACTTCACACTCGGCTGCGAATCGCTCCAGTGAGAGCTGAAGATCACGGCACAATGACGCCAACAGGACCACATCAGCTGCAAAGAGCAGAGATGGAATACTGAGGCTACCGAACAGAATCCCACTGCCCGCTGGCTGCACCAAAAACTTCTGTCCATAAAGTTATTAACAGAATCGGTGACAACGGGCAGCCCTGGCAGAGTCCAACCCCCACCCTGAAGGAGTCTAACTTACTAGCGGTAATGCAAACCAAACTCTTGTACCACATGTATAGGGACTGAACAGCCCGTAGCAATGGGCCCCCAATCCCATAATCATGGAGCACCCCCTACAGTGTACCCCGAGGAACACGGTTGAATGCCTTCTCCAAATCCACAAAACAAGTAGACTGGCTATAGTTTTAGTACAGTACTGCTTTCCCCTCCTCAGCCACCTGAAGGTTTGCCAGAATCTATTCGGAGCCGATGGAGAGTCTCTAACGAAGGTCTCACCAAACTCCTCCCACATCTGAGCTTTTGCCTCAGCAACAGACAAGGCTGTAGACCACTCTGGTACTCCTCAGCTGCCTCCGGTGTCCCACTGGCCAACAAGGTCCGATAGGACTCCTTCTTCAACTTGACAGCCTCCCTAACCTGGGGTGTCCACCATTGAGTACATGGATGGCCACCGCGAGAAGCACCATCAACCTTGCAGCCACAGCTCAAGGCAGCTACCTCAACAAGTGAGGCATGGAACATGGTCCACTCAGACTCAATATCCCCCACCTCAGTTGGGATGCAGTTAAAGCTCTCCCAGAGTTGCGAGTTGAAGATCTTTCTGACAAGTTCTTCTGCCAAGTGTTCCCAGCAAACCCTCACTATAGGTTTGGGTTTACCGGGTCTGTCCAGCATCTTCCCCGCCATCTGATCCAACTCACTACAGTATCAGGTGGTGATCAGTTGACAGCTCAGCTCCTCTCTTCACCCGATTGTGCAAAACAAACGGACACAAATCAGATGACACGACTATGAAGTGTTGTGTTTGGTCGTTAGGAGTGTTTGAACCCACGTGCAGGAGGATAATTGGAGGCTCTGCGTAAAAGGTTAAACAACTTTATTTATAAACAAAATCAAAATGCTGAGGGCAGCTTACTTACAGATAGGGATGCACCGATCCACATTTTTAAACTTCCGATCCGATTCCGATCCCACGTGTGCATCCCCTGGCTCCAAAGAGATTCACAGACATTAATGTGGCAACCCTAATTTTTGCTTAAGTTTTTCAGTGTTATGGAACAAGTTAATTTAGCTTAAAACATTAGAAAAGGTAAATAGTCTAAAAGCATTAAACTCGACCTGCATATGGGGCGTATTTAAAGCATGCAACAGACACAATGAGTAAAAAGCTTTAGGCTGGTGAAGATTCTCAGTCATCCAGGACATGATAAAATCAGAAAGCTTTAGGTTTTGCAACACATACTGTGGACATTGACACATAAAAAGTGCATGTTTCTTTTTGCAGGAATATGTTCACTGTTTGGCAACAGCACTTTGCTCTATATCTCCTACAAGAAAAAGCATCTCCTGAAGCCTGCCGAGTACTTCATCATCAACCTCTCTGTGAGTGACCTGGGCCTCACTTTGTCTCTCTACCCTTTGGCGATTACTTCAAGCTTCTCCCACAGGTACTAAACTTATCTGCTGGTGCATGAAAGCAAAAGAGCAGAACAAAGAGCACCATGGGAGGAATTGGATATTTTCAGCTAAAATGTAAAGATGCTGTTTTTTAAATTTAGATGTCACACTTCCTTTAATGATTATATTGGTTTGCAGCACAACCAGGGAGATCACAGATATGGAGTGTCATGTTTAAGCTTCTTTTTTTCAAACTACTCTCACCTTCTCCCTGATTGATCTTTCCGCTTTGTCTTTGCACTCTTCTCTCCCCACTCCCCCCCCCACCCTCCATGCAGGTGGCTGTATGGCAAAATAGTATGCTCCATTTATGCATTTTGTGGCATGCTGTTTGGCCTCTGCAGTCTGACAACACTAACACTGCAAAGCATGGTGTGCTTCATGAAAGTGTGCTTTCCACTTTATGGTAAGTCCTTCAAGCAATTATGTTGGCCCAGCAGCATCATTAACCATGACATACCCAAAAGGGGAATTGACAGTTGGTTTATCTATGGAAAGGAAACAGATAGTCCTTCTGTGGAGCACAAATGAGCCTTTCTTTAATGGCTGACAAGTGAAGAAGCTGCTGTCAATAAGTACTGTATTGCTGGACATGTTGGTTGATGTAACACAATTGGGACTTTAATGTGGCCTCAAGCGAGCAAATTATGGTCTCACACAAAGGTTTCATGTACTTAACCCTTTAGCGCTTACGCATAATCACATTCAAAATACTGCAGTCACTTGAAATCCCTTGATCAGAGAACCGGTGGCTCTCACCCCGATAGTCGCTAAATGTTTTGAGAAACTGGTCATGTCCCACATCAAGACAACCGTCAACATCAGCGAGGACCCTCATCAATATGCATACCGTGAGAACCGATCAACAGAGGACGCCATCTCCTCTGTGGTCCACACTGCTCTCACCCACCTGGATCAGAAGGACTCATACGTGCGTCTGCTCTTTGTGGACTTCACATCTGCCTTCAACACCATGATCCCCCAAACTCTGATAGACAAACTATCCACACTTGGACTAAGCCCCTCTATTTGTAACTGGGTACTAGACTTCTTAACAAACAGACCACAGTCCGTGAAGATCCACAACTTCTCCTCTTCCACCATCACCCTCAGCACTGGCTCTCCTCAAGGATGTGTGCTGAGCCCTCTTCTGTTCACTCTGCTCACATATGATTGTACAGCCACACTTCCAGGCTGTCATATTGTTAAGTTTGCAGATGATACAGCTGTGGTGGGATGCATCACAGATAATGATGAATCCAGCTACAGACAGGAGGTGGAACATCTGGAGAGCTGGTGCAAAGAGAACAACCTTCACATGAATGTGAAGAAGACGAAGGAGATGATTGTGGACTTCAGAAGGAACAAACACACCCACACCCCACTGTATATAGGTGGATCTGCGGTGGAGGTGGTCTCCAGTTACAAGTACCTGGGTGTACACTTGAATGATAACCTCAGCTGGAGCAATAACACCACCAGCCTGATCAAGAAAGGTCATCAGAGACTCTACTTCCTCAGACGGCTGAGACGAGCCGGTCTGAGAAGCTCAGTCCTCACCTCGTTCTACAGGTGTGCAGTGGAGAGCGTCCTGTGCTCCAGCATCAACGTGTGGCATGGAGGCTGCACAGTTGCAGAGAGGAAAGCTCTACAAAGAGTGGTGAAGGCTGCACAGAAGTCTGTGGGAGTCAGTCTCCCCACCATCACAGACATCTACACCTCCAGATGCAGAAAAAGAGCCACCTGCATCATGAAAGACCTCACTCACCCAGCACACTCACTCTTTGCACCACTCCCCTCGGGACGGAGGTTGAGGAGCATCAAATGTAGAACCACTAGGCTGAGGAACAGCTTCTACCCTGAGGCTGTCAGACTCATGAATAAATAAATAATAAGAATAAACACTGCAAAATGTCACATCATGCTGATACTGATCTGTTTCTTGTTGCTGCGTTCATCTGTGACTATCTGCGTTCATCTGTGACCATCTGCTCATGTTCGTGCTGCTGTTTATAATGATGTTTTTCTACTACATTAGGGCTTAGTGTATTACTAGCTGATGTCTCTCTTAGTTAATCCTAGATGTTATTATTGTTTTTCTCTTGCATTTGTTGTTGGATGTAACTGGGACCCTGTGTACATAATCTCGTTTTCAACACATGTACTACATGCGGTGCAAATGACAATAAATTCTCTCTGACTCTGACTCTGATCCATCCATTTTCGTCCGCTTATCCGGGGTCGGGTCGCGGGGGTAGCAGCCTAAGTAGGGAGGCCCAGACTTCCCTCTCCCCAGCCACTTGGAGCAGCTCCTCTGGGGGAATCCCAAGGCGTTCCCAGGCCAGCCGAGAAACATAGTCCCTCCAGCGTGTCCTGGGTCTTCCTCTGGGTCTCCTCCCGGTGGGACATGCCCGGAACACCTCACCAGGGAGGCGTCCAGGAGGCATCCTAACCAGATGCCCGAGCCACCTCAACTGGCTCCTCTCGATGTGGAGAAGCAGCGGCTCTACTCCGAGTCCCTCCCGGATGACTGAGCTTCTCACCCTATCTCTAAGGGAGAGTCCAGACACCCTGCGGAGAAAACTCATTTCAGCCGCTTGTATCCGAGATCTTGTTCTTTCGGTCACAACCCAAAGCTCATGACCATAGATGAGGGTGGGAACGTAGATCGATCGGTAAATTGAGAGCTTTACCTTTTGACTCAGCTCTCTCTTCACCACGACAGACCGGTACAGCACCCGCTTCACTGCCGACGCTGCACCTATCACTTGATCAATAAATTGAAATTTTCTATAGAAATGTAAAAATTTTTTTTTGATGTATTCAAATATTTACATGCCTTCAAGGCTAAAAATACAAGTGGAAACCATGCTTGTCTGTGTACATGTACTGTAAGAATGATAAAAGAATGCATACACAAAGGTTTGCAACGTTTAATGAAAAAAAAAAGAGAATACTGTACACATTCTGCCATTCTCAGCTAACAATTTCAGATATGGGTTTTATGAATTTGTCCAAAGTCCTCTGCTTTATTTTTTGTCCAACTTGGGGACAGTTGGGCTGCAGTCTAAAGACGGTACCCTTGGGTGCAAATATTACTAACATTTCATTGTAAGATGCACCATGTAAAAATGGTAAATGGACTGCATTTATATAGCACCTTTCTATCTTATCAAGATACTCAAAGTATTTTACTTTACAATCTGTGCCCTCATTTACCCATTTTTACAGCACTCATTTCTGTACAAACAATAATCAGTGCTTTATCACATTCATACAACGATGGGACGCACATCAGAGGCAATGAGGGGTTCAGTGTCTTGCACAGGGACACTTGGGCACGTGACTGCTGCTGGAATCAAATCCCCAACATTGGAGCATTGGAGGACGACTGCTCAAACCACTCAGCCACAGCCGCCTGAAAAAGTGAATAGCTAATGATTAGATGGCTATTGGGTTTGGCAAGCTATTGCACATGCTTTTGGACTCCATGTGGCTGCTTACATGCTTTCATCCAACAAGCTATCAAACTGTAAACTTGCTGACTGCTGTCTGTTGAAATAAAAACTACTCATTAATAAAACTCTACTTTGACACTCAAACACTCAAAGTGTTTAACTCATTCTCTGTAATCAAGCTGAACTCTGATGGCCACTTGATTTATATTAAAACATGAGAAATTCACCCAAGGACCGTTTGTATTAACTTGGAGGCATGTACAGGCATCAGTGTTGCTTGGCAACCTACTGTATATTCATACAGAACTGAGAGGTCATTTCAGAAACGTATTTTGATTGTCCCTTTTATGAAAAGCTGTAGATGATTTTAAAAGGCTGTATTTTCAAGGACAGAAACAGAATAGAGAGCAGGCCCTCAATCACAGCAGTGTAGCAGCAGATACATTAAATTTTTGATCAATGTAATTTCCGGGTCAGGAAAAAGAACAACTGCTGTGGACCACTTGGCCCTTAATCTGATTATATACAGTAAGCCAGGACATTTGGGGCCTTTATATCAAGTTGAAGCACTCCTTTTGAGCCAAACGCATAGTTCAGCTACTGTTGGTGACAGAAATGATGCTCTATAGGACTTTTGACTTGCGTTCTTTAATTTAGGCTTGCCCTTTGTGTAAAAACGTGCAATAAATATCAAAAACATATAAAATAATGTAAGTTATTGTTAATGTATGTAACTGATGCAGACTTATCAAGCGTGAAACAACACAAGCATCATGGCAACCTCATTAAAAAAAGTATTGTATGCCTCATCTTCTATCTGTTCAAATAAGGACATGACAAATACCCACTATGAAAAGCTGCCAGAGTGTGCACCGTAGTCTCTTGAAGGATTACCTCATTATCTGTGTTAATAGCCACTGGAAAAAGGCTAATGCTTTTGGCTTAAACTAATACTATAAATGGAAAAAAATAAATGGTCAAGTAAGAACGTCTGAGAACACATAGATGATGGAAAGCAATTTGTGAACTTCTTATCTACAAATCATTCATTTTCCTTTGTATTAAAATCTAAACTCATTTTGTTTTGTCAGGTAATCAATTTAAGTCTTTTCATGGCCAGCTGCTCATCGCCTGTGCTTGGGTCTACGCCCTGTTGTTTGCCTGCTCCCCGCTGATCCACTGGGGAGAGTATGGACCTGAGCCTTACGGCACCGCCTGCTGTATCGACTGGCGCCTGTCCAATCAGCACACCTCAGCACGCACTTACACCGTGGCCCTGTTCATTTTCTGCTACATACTTCCATGCTGTGTTATCGTTGCATCCTACACAGGCATTCTGATCACTGTACAAGCATCCCGAAAGACCATGAAGCAGCATGCATCAAGACAGACACACAGGAACAGCATCCAGACAATAAGTGTTAAGGTGAGATAGGAATCTAGAGTCTAAAAAGTGTTTCCCTGTCCCAGCATACAGTGTCTATTTCATTTCATCATTTAGCAGTGACATCAGCCAACCATTGGCCACTTTGCCTTTCATTTAGTTAATTCAACCTTCATTTGTTGAAAAATGTTCAAGTGACCTGACCTGCATAAGAAAAACCTTTGAAAAAGCGAAAACACTAGCAAGAATTACTCTGATGCATGCTCAATAATCCAGGTAGAAAAATCTAAAAAAGCTAAGTCTGGTCCTCTGGACATTCAAAAAACTAGCAAGAATTGTTTCAGGTGTTACTGTAATGAAATGCTAAGCTACATCTGCCTTTGCTCATAGGCTATAATAAACATGAAAATAAACTTAAAAAAGGATTCTGATAAGAAAAAGGCTGTCAGGTGCCTTCCTAATCAGTCTTAGTCGAAGCAGTCTGAACTCATGCATTTAATTTTACAATAAGTACATTATACAAGATGGCGGCGCGAGCACTCGCTGCGGCTTCTCTCTCTCCCGAGAACACTGTGTTTTTGTCTTTGTCCTGCATGCCGCAATGTGCCGTCACGTCTCTGTCATGTCTACGTGTGTTCAAGAACGCAAGTACAGCCGTGAGTTCCTGATTGATGTTGGAAAAACCGCTCATTTGGGAATAAACAGCGAGCTCCAGGAGAAGCTACGGAACTGTGGCCTGCTCTGGAAGCCAGCACCGAGCCTCGCTTCATCGCGCCCGCAGTGGAAGCGCAACAAGCGGAGTGACTGCGACCTGCTCTGGGAGCCAGCACCGAGCCTCCCTCCATCGCGCCCGCATTGGAAACGCGACAAGCGGCGCGACAGGAAGCAGAAGCGGGGTAAGCGCGGAGGTATCGGAGCTAGGCTAGCAGCTAGCCCACACAAACCGGCGATCCCATCCATGGTTTTGGCTAACGTGCGCTCCTTGGACAATAAACTGGATTATATACGCCTGCTACGAACGACACAAAAGACTGTGAGAGACTGCTGTGTGTTTGTATTCACGGAAACGTGGCTCAACAACAACGTTCCGGACCATGCTGTTCAGCTAGGGCAGCTAACATGCTACAGAGCGGACCGAACCCTCGAGGGAGGTAAGAGACGCGGAGGGGGGCTGTGTGTTTACATCAACAAAGCATGGTGCCTGGATGCTGCTGTGGTCCACAAACACTGCTCACCTTTAGTGGAGTTTATGACTATTAAATGCAGACCGTTTTATTTACCGAGGGAATTTACAGCTGTTATGATTGTTGCTGTATATATTCCTCCAAGCTCCAACAGCAAAGTTAGAGGTGAGGCGCTGAATGAACTATATCTGCACATCAGTGAGCAGCAAACAGCCCATCCTGATGCTTTTCTCATCACGGCTGGTGATTTCAACCAAGTAGATTTAAAGAGTGTATTTCCAAAAACATACAGAAACATAAACTTTGCAACAAGAGGAAACAATACACTGGACCAAGTTTACACCACCATGAAAAATGCCTACAGAGCCCTCCCCCTCCCCCACATTGGTGCTTCTGACCATATCTGTGTTATGCTAAAGCCAGCATACAGGCCACTGGTGAAAGTCACAAAACCAGTCCGCAAGCAGATACGAGTGTGGCCAGAGGGGTCTTCAGAGGCACTCCAGGACTGTTTTGACACCACAGATTGGGGTATGTTCAAAGAAGCTGCTACCACAAACAACAACTTATGTCTCCAGGAGTACTCAGACACTGTATGTTCATACATCACCAAGTGCATTGATGATGTAACTAACCTCAAGACCATCACTGTTCGGGCTAATCAGAAGCCATGGCTGACAGCTGAGGTTTACAGACTCCTGAGAGCCAGGAATGCTGCCTTCAAAGCGGGAGATCAGGTGGGCCTGAGGGCAGCCAGAAAGAACCTGGATTGGGGCATCAGAAAGGCCAAGAAGCAGTATTCCAGGAAAATAGCTCACCGTTTCAAGGACAGCAAGGATACACGCAGTCTGTGGCAGGGAATACAGACCATCACAAACTACAAACCACCCCCCCAGACCTGTGACAGCTCAACCTCTACGCTGAATGAACTGAATGAGTTCTTTGCTCGGTTTGAGGCAAGTAACAGCACACCTGCACATAAACTCCCCCCCTCTCCTGATGGCCAGGTGCTGGCGCTGTCCTCAGACAGCGTAAGGCGATCATTTATCAAGATTAACGCCCGGAAGGCCTCTGGTCCTGACAACATACCTGGTCGTGTGCTGAAGGACTGTGCAGGGGAACTCGCAGCGGTCTTCACGGACATCTTTAACATCTCACTGAGCCAGGCCATCGTCCCCACCTGTTTCAAAGCCACCACCATCATCCCTGTCCCAAAGAAGGCAACGCCCGCATGCCTCAATGACTATCGCCCAGTAGCACTCACCCCCATCCTCAGTGGTGGACCTCCCACCGCTAGGTAGCGCTATTGCGCTAATCCGCTTTTAGCGTAGCTAAATAATCTGTTAGCTTTACAGCGGATTGACTAAGTTTTATAATTCATAAGCGGGTTTGTGCTATTTTTATTTAAAATGCAGTACCGCTAATAACTAATTATCTATCAGTAAAAACGAAATAACGTATTTACGAGCAGCGCCGGATGTGGTCCGTCACAAAAAAGCGTCCCCCTCAGTCTCTTGGTGTGTGCTCTCTCTATAGCAGTTAGCAGCCAGTGTGTTACTCTGGAGCCTTATTGCTTGTTTTCGAAGAGTCAGACGAAGACTTTTTAACATGGAGGGTGAACTGAACTTGTGGATGTTTCTCAGCGGCCTACGTGACGCGTCTGGATTTAAAAAAAAGTTCGCCACATTAGCACTCTTCAAAATGGCGTCCGCGACTGCCAAAGAAGCCAGGATTTTACAACAAAACACGGTAAAACAATTGTTTCTTTGCTGAGAAAAAATATATTTCATAGCTGACGTTATAGTACAAGTTTTTCTGAGCTTGAGAGTTTCACGAAATGGTCAAATCTGCTGGATTTAAAAAAAGTAGTTCACCATTAGGACTCTTCAAAATGGCGTCCGCAGGGCAGCAAACTTACATACTCAGGGAATCACAAGGAACTCAGGAGACAGAGGCAACAGGAGACAAGTGCAGGACAATGATAAACACAGAGATACAGACTTATTTTTGATTTGATGTTCATTCATTCATTTTAAAAGAACAATACAAAACAGTTTCATCAGATACAAGGATGAATAGACTTTTAGCTGAATGGATGGATGGATAGACAGTTAGCTGGATGGATGATCTTTAACAAGTTCTAAAATCATTAAAATTTAACCTCAGCTTGTGCCTCTGACCCAACAGAACCTCCTTCAGCAGCAGAATCCTCTGTGGTTCTCTGACTTCATCAGTCTGCAGGACTTCATCAGTCTCTCTCCTGGTTCTGGAGGAGTTCTGACCCACTCTTCTTTCCATTGTTGCTTCAGTTCTTTGAGGTTTCTGCTCAGCTCTCTGAAGGTTTCAGGTTCAGGTTCTGGACTCTGACTGGGCCGTTGATTTGATTTGATTTGATGTTTATTCATTCATTTTAAAAGAACAATACAAAACAGTTTCATCAGATACAAGAATACAAGTAGGATAAAATGAAAGGAGCAGAAAGAAGATGAAATCTTATTATATCTGCCCCTTATTTCACAGTTTGTTCAACCAATGATAACCTTCAAACTACATCACAAAATGAATAACTCTACTTAATTTTTCTAACTGTAATACACAAACACACTAAGCTACATCATATATAGTTTTTGAGCAAGTCCTTTTTGACCTTTTTCTTAAATGTATACATTGGGCAGCACGGTGGCACAACTGGTAGAGCTGCTGCCTCTCAGCGAGAAGGTTGCCGGTTCAAATCCCGGTCCGGGGCCTTTCTGGGTGGAGTTTGCATGTTCTCCCCGTGCATGCGTGGGTTTCCTCCGGGTACTCCGGTTTCCTCCCACAGACCAAAAAACATGCTTGTTAGGCTGATTGGTGACTCTAAATTGACCCTAGGTGTGAGTGTGAGAATGGATGGTTGTTTGGTGTGAGTGAGACAGGTCCCTCTTGTAAATGAGTCCCCGTGACTCAACGAGGCTAGCCTGTATAAATAAAGGTTGAATGAATGAATGAATGAATTGAATTTGCATTTTTAACATCACTCTCCAGAACATTCCACAATCCAACTCCCTGAATTGAGGTAGACCGTCCCTTTAAGCTGGTTCTGAATTGTGGTTTGATGAATATCTGTCCCTTTAAGATTGTAATAACTTTGTCTAAATTTCTTTGGATATTTAAAGGTAATGTGTTATTATGAGCCCTATACATAACTGATAAAATACTATATTCTACCAATTCCTGGAATTTCAATAAATTTAGCTGAAGAAACAAGGTGTTTGATGGGTGACTGAAATGTTTTCTGGTGATTACTCTTACAGCTCTCTTTTGTAAAATAAAAACAGGCTTTGTAATTGTTTTGCACGCTTTTCCCCAAACCTCAATACAATAGATTAAATGTGGAACAATGATTGTGTTATACAACATATACAGAGCTTTATCAATTAAAAAATCCCTGACTTTATATACAGGTACATGAACACACAGCATGACAATCACAAACACCTGGACAACAAAATGGAGGAGATAAGCAAGACAATTAACAGAGAGACCAGGGAGTGTAGGGATGGGGACCCATCACCTGAGAGCAACATGCTTACAACTGTTATCTTGAAGTTCTAGGGTGTAGAGAGCCACAGAAACGGTTATGGTAGGCCGGATTTGGCCCACGGGCCTTGAGTTTGACACATGCGATCTAGTGGTACTAAAAGTAACAAAAGAAGAAAAAAAACAGCCAAATATGTCTGCAGTTTAGCTAACAGACTTTGGAATGGGTACATTTTGTCCTTGTCAAACCTGTTGAAGAGAACCAAACTAAATACTCTGAAACTCAAACAACTTACTGTATAACAGTTCATGCACCGCTAGTTGGCAGTGTAGTGCAAATATTGCATAACTTGCTGCTACCAATTGTTGAATTTAATTAGCGGATTAGAATTAGCTTCCCCTAATTTTCATAAGACATTAGTGCTTTTGAAATTGCGGACCTAAATAAATTAATTAGTGCTTTAGAAATAGCGGAACTAATTTTTGGATTAGCGTTGCCCACCACCCATCCTGATGAAGTGCTTTGAACGGCTAGTCATGAAAAGCATCACATCTGTCCTCCCTGCCTCCCTGGATCCCTTCCAATTTGCATACCGACCTAATCGCTCAACCGACGATGCCATCTCCTCTGCCCTCCACACAGCTCTCACACATCTGGACACGAAGGACTCTTATGTTAGAATGCTGTTCATCGACTTCAGCTCGGCATTCAACACCATCATCCCCCAACAGCTCATCCATAAACTGGACAGTCTGGGGCTGAACACCTCAATGTGTAACTGGCTGCTAGACTTCCTGACCGGGAGACCACAGACAGTACGGATCGGGAGTAACACATCTAGCACCATCACATTGAACACAGGGGCCCCACAAGGATGTGTGCTGAGCCCCCTTCTATTCACCCTGCTAACACACGACTGCACACCATCGTACAGCTCCAACCACTTCATCAAGTTTGCGGACGACACAACAGTGGTAGGTCTCATCAGCAACAACGATGAGACGGACTACAGGAACGAGGTGAGCCGCTTGGCCTTGTGGTGCGGACACAACAATCTCACTCTCAACGTGGAGAAGACAAAGGAGATTGTCGTGGACTTCAGGAAGAGGGATGCACAACATGCCCCTCTGACCATCAACAGCACCGCAGTGGAGAGAGTGGACAGCACCAAGTTCCTGGGAGTGCACGTCTCGAAGGACCTGTCCTGGAGCAGGAACACTGCAGCACTGGCCAAGAAGGCTCACCAGCGCCTCTACTTTCTCCGCAAGCTGAAAAGGGCTGGAGCTTCAACCCCCATCATGTGCACCTTCTACAGGGGTGCCATAGAAAGTGTCCTGACCAGCTGCATCACGGTGTGGTTTGGTGCATGTACTGCATCCTGCCGCAAGAGCCTCCAGCGCATCGTGAGAGCAGCTGAGAAGATCGTCGGCACCTCCTTGCCCTCACTGCAGGACTTACACAGCAAACGCCTCACTCGGAAAGCCCTCTGCATGGCAGGTGATCCCACACACCCACTACACAGCTGCTTTAGACTGCTGCCATCAGGGAGGAGACTGAGGAGTCTCCAGGCTCGTACCAGCAGACTGAGAGACAGCTCTGTTCATCAGGCAGTCAGAATGCTAAACACTCTGCCTGCTCTGCCTCCCCTCCCATTTGAACTGCCTTAACACAAAAAACTTTCTCACACATTACCACTCAACACAAAGTTTTTAACACTGGACCCTGTGTCATCAAACGGGTTATTCACTAAACTCTCGGTCATGTGCTCATTCAGTTTGCACTACTTCTCATATTTGCACTAATAATATAATAATAATAATGTCTATTCCTGTCATCTGCGTATGTTCCCATACACAGACGAAATTCGTCTCTGCATTTAACCCAACCACCTACCAGGTGGTGCAGTGAGCAGCCCGAAAGCGCCCGGGGAGCTGGATAAATTGTTTGTATTACATTACTGCCTATAGTCATACTACTGTTTACATTCACTGTTTACATTTATTAATACGGTTTACATTTATTACTACTGTTTTACATTTATTACTACTGTTTACATTTACACTACTTTTATATCTACACTACTGCTGATACATATACAGTATTCTCTGACTAGCCTTATCTAAGGATGCCAAATGTGCCTTATGTGCCTTACTGCATATGCCACTTTGCCTCTATACCAACATCAACTACCTCATACATATACTGTGTACATTAACTCATATGCTGCTGTGCCACTCTTTGCAAATGTCAATGCTAGAACCTTCAGTTTATTTTATAGATATACTTTTTATACTTTTTATACTACTATGAAAAAACTCAGGACAGTATTACACTTTTATTATTTCATTTTATGCTTATGTTCATTGGGTGTTTGGTGTTTTAGGGGTGTTTGGTGTTTCAGTGTTGGTGTAAATTTTCATACTTTTATACTACTATGAAAAAACTCAGGACAGTGTTACACTTTTACTATTTTATGCTTATGTTTATTAAATGTTTTAGTGTTTAGTGTTTAGATGGTTACTGTTGCACCGAGGGACTGAGAGAAACGCAATTTCAATCCTGTGTATGTCCTGTACATATTGCAGTTCTGACAATAAAGTTGACTTTGACTTGTAAGTTTATACTAATACTGTTGAATCCTAATATAACTATTACAGGTCTCTCTTGAAAATGAATCCTCATGACTTAATGAGACCAACCATGAATACAGGTTGAATGGAAACTGTCATTAAACCTACTTAAAGTGTGTGTGACATGATTTTGGAACTTTGCATATAGTGGCACAACATAAATATCTTGTATCATTCAACTATGTTCGTTTTTGCAAACAAAATGAAAAATTAATGAAAATTCCTTTCAAAGTGAGTTTAAAGCCCCACTGACATGATTTTTGTTTTTATAAAATTGCTCAAAATATATATCTTTTATCATTTAAATATGTTCATTTTTGCAAACAAAATGCTAAATCACTTTAATTTTGCTTTAAAAGTGATTTTGAACTTCAAGCCGTGTTTAATCATGGGAAATCCAATTACACACGAACGCACCATCTGTGACGTAACACTGGGCAGAGGGCTCTGGTCTCTTTAATAGCGGACCATTTAAAACCCGACGAATTTAGCAATCTATGTGAAGATTTGAGCTATTTGTCTTCATTTTGGGAAGCAGAAAATAGTTTGGGTGATGGAACAAGAAACAACAGGATCTAATTTAGGTCTGATGCTGTATCAGACTTACCTTCATGTCGAGCTGCTCATACCTGCGCACTGTGACAAGCCCAGAGCTCTGCCCGGTGTGACATCACAGATGGTGCGTTCGGGTGTAATCAGATTTCCCATGATTAAACACGGCTTGAAGTTCAAAATCACTTTTAAAGCAAAATTAAAGTGATTTATCATTTTGTTTGCATAAAGGAACATATTTAAATGATAAAATATATATATTTTGAGCAATTTTATGAATAGTAAAAAAATCATGTCGGTGGACCTTTAAACTTGGCGCCGTGTTTCTTCACGGGACATCCGGGTACTTGCGCATGCTACCTCTGTGACGTAGAAGTAGGAATGTTTCTAGAACACCCCTTTTACATATTAATGGCGGACAATAAAGAAACCGACGAATTTAGCAATCTAAGTGAAGATTTGAGCGATTTGTCTTCAGTTTGGGAAGCAGAAAGTTAGATGAACAAGAAACAGCAGGTTCTAATTTAGGTCTGCACCCGTATTTATTTGAGTCTTACCTTTTCAGGAAGCGAGGGAGCTCCGAGGGGGGGGCAGCTTTGTTTATTCCATTCTTGACGAAGGTTTACATTTTTGGGAAAGTGAAAAGGCTCACTTGTTCACTGATGATATTAGAACACCCAAATGCGACACAACGTAACGACATTTTTCAAGTTATACAAAAAAAAAGGCGATCTTGCATTCAATGAATATGCGTTATCATGGCAGACGGAGACCGACATTCCTACTCCTACGTCACAGACGTAGCATGCGCAAGTACCCGGATGTCCCGTGAAGAAACACGGCGCCAATTTTAAACTCACTTTGAAAGGAGATTTCATTTATCATTTTATTTGCAAAAACTAACATAGTTGAATGATGCAAGATATTTATGTTGTGCCACTATATGCAAAGTTGCAAAATCATGTCGCACACACTTTAAAGCCATCATTGAGCAATTCAATATAACTAATTCATATACTTGTACATTTAAAACAACATTTAAAGTGTTGGGTAATATTCCTTCATTGTTGGACACTGTGCATGATTTTAAAACAATGTAGCAGTTTAACAATATGAAGCATGTATTTTAAGCAAAATCTAGAGATCAGGGAGACCTTCATTATTTTAAGGCTACAAGCTGCAAGTCCCCTCGCCTGTTTCTCTTCAGCTTGGACTTGAAAGTTGTAAAAGCATGAGTAGAAATAAGGTGTCTTTACTTCCTCTGGCTTCTGGCAGCACTTTTTCACTCAGGTCCAAGCAGAATCCAGAGAAGCCAGATTATTATTCGTTTTTAACTTTGCCTCGACTATATTAAAGTTTTATTAAATATGTCAAACTAGATTTGCCAAACTATGCTCTAAATTAACATGTGCTGAAATGAAGTTATAAATGTATTTCAGGTATTCTTTCTATCTGTGCTGAAATGAAGTTATAAATGTATTTCAGGTATTCTTTCTATCTGTGCTTCTTTTTCCCTCCAAGCTGAGCGTGGTTGTCTGCATGGGTTTCTTCGTGGCGTGGAGTCCTTATGCTGTTGTTTCCATGTGGGCTGCCTTTGGACGCATTGAAAACATCCCCCCTCTTGCATTTGCAGTACCTGCCATGTTTGCAAAGTCCTCCACTGTCTACAACCCAATCATCTACTTAATGCTGAGACCAAATTGCCGCAGGATGATGTGCAGAGACCTAGGCACGCTGTTTGAACTATGCCTGAAGGGCTGCCTAAAGTGCTGCTCAAAGCCAAAGATCAAGGTCAGACTTTGCAGAGCCCATCGACAGAGCAACCTTCCTTCATCTATCTCTGCTGCTCATTCACCTGTAGTAACTATAAAGGATTACAGCTGCCAGAGGTGTGAAGATAGTTTTGAACACTTTGGACTCTACCCTCGAATATGTGGTATTGCAAATCCAGCTGCCACTGGTGACTCATCCAAAGAGCAACTTTCCCAAGCACATACCCAGGTGTCAGAAAGTAAAATGTCCATTATAAGTACTTCAAAGACAAATACCTTAAATTTTCATTTAGAAATGACTCAAAGGAACACAAAACAGGCTTGGTCTTGATAGTATTCATTATGTGACAGAGTTTGTAAGTTTTATTCTTGCATATGCATGGTTACTTTTAGGAAATCTTGTTCAGAAAATTCCAAAATGTTCCTCACATATTGAGGCAGCAGTCAAGTGATGTTCTAACATTTGTTTTGATGATCTTCTTGTTTGTCTCTGTGTTGTTCTTGTGAAAACATTGATTTACTTTGGCCAAAGTAAAAGAAAGCTAAATGAAAGAAGAAAAAAAAAAAAGAGTCCAGGCTTTTGGATTGTTTTCACTCACTTCATTTCCAAAAGCTTATATTCAGTGGTGGAGAAAGTACTCAGAATCAGAATATCTTTATTGACATTGCACCAGGTACAACATGAACATGCACAGTCATCCTGAAGGGGGACTAAGTGTGTGAAGCTGCAGCGGTTAATCCGCGCAGCCATCTCATCCCTTATCAGAATGATAATGTTAGATATGAAAAAGGAGAAAACCATGAGGGTAGATAGTGGTATTACAAAAACGATCTTTCACATCTTGTCTATTAGGACACTCAAACAATGTACTTAAGTAAAAGTACAAATAAACAGACACAAATGTACTCTAGTAAAAGTAGAAGTGCCATATTAATGTTTTACTTAAGTAAAAGTAAATAAGTACTTGCTTTTAAAAATACTTAAAGTAATAAAGTAAAAGTACTTGCTGAATGTATTACCTAATGCAATGGTCTACAGTATCATTAAGTGTGCGTATTGTATGTATATTTTCTGAAATACATTAATAGTGTTGAGTCAGTTTAATGAACAATGCTGCAGATAATACATGTTTTTATTGTGTTTACTCTGTGACACAGTTCACACTTGGACTTGTGATTCTGTGCATCAGAATTTCTGGGAGGACATGCATAGTTAAATGTTCTTAAGCAAAATAAGAAAGATGAATGATTTACCTTTGAAAGTTTTTATTTAACACAAACAAAACCAATGTGTCATTTTAACTGCAGGAAACACGTTGAAGTAAAAGTTGTATGACATAAAAAAGGAGCACTAGACCTAACAAAGGAACATCTGATCACTTTAACTCCAGTTTGTCTTCAACTCTAGTTAAAATACTGTCTAAACCTTGTAGTGGGTCAATGGTGAACAATATTTTAACTTCCTGACACCATTTTCAAAACTTGGACTTGAGTGTCGAGACATTTGGAGACATCTCTTGTCTCCTAACATCCCCATGAACTGACACATTTTAATATTGCAGCAACAATGTCTTGTTCAAGTTCAGAAGAAGTTGGTTTTCAAAGTTTTTTTGAGTTCAGTCTGGTTCTTTTGGGATACTCTGTCCTGATGTACTGAACAGTCTTTCAATAGTCTTTAGTCTTTCAATAAGGCCATGGGTGTTGTGTATCTTCTGGCTGAATCTCCGTGGTGGAATCCATTTTGGGTGTTAGTGGTGCTGTGGGTGCTCCCAGCTCAATGACGTTTATACTAGAATATACATCATTGGTCCAGCTCTTCTTGAAGGTGGGTCTAATGTTACCTGTCCACTTTGCAGTGATTCAATGGACTAACTCCCCTCTTGACATCAGTTACTTTCAAACTAACGAACAAATCAAAAAACTGCAACATGAATGTAACTTGTAACTCAATGCATTATAGAAATGTAGTGTAGTAGAAAGTACAGATACTTCATGTAAAATGTAGTGGAGTAAAAGTAAAAGTACCCATGTTTAACTCTACTTAAAGTACATGAAAAATGTACTTGAGTACAGTAACAAAGTACTTGTACTTAGTTACATCCCATCACTGCTTATATTTGACTTTACCTTTGGTTGAGGCTTATTTTATACATAAAAGCCATTATACCAGAGCAGAACAAATTACGGCAGAAAAAATTGCTGATTTTTTCTTATTTTTTTAAAACCAGTCGAATAAAATGCCTGATCAAAATTTGTCAGTACCAGCCAAGAGACAATTTTCTGAATACACCCACTTTACTTACAGGTTCTCAACAGCTTAAATGGGTTAACAGAGCAAAATAAAATGGCAATCTAAAATATTTTATAGGAAAAACTAACGAGTTGGACTACTACAGCAACAGTGATCTCTCTAAATGGTGATTAGAGAGACATGTGGGATGGTACTTGGTGTGTCATCTGGACGGAGGAACAAACAGAAACTTGGTGGTGGAATAGACAAGTGCAGGAAGTAACCCAGAGGAAGAGGTTATAAAAAAAAGAGGACTATAAGAGGAATAAAAGGAGATGTGACGCAGGGTAAAGAGAGAGGTAGCAAAGGCTAAACAGAAGGGATATGAGTTGTACAAGAGGCAGGACACTAGGGGTCTGTGGTGGTGGTGGGTGATCAAGCTTGTTCAAAATTGAAATTGTTCTAACATGCAAGGAGAGTGTGATGGGATTTGTTTGCTCTGGTGATGGACAGACAAACAGATGAGGTCAGGCAGGAATCCCCATGAACACATGGAAGAGAACTTGGGGAGTTGGAGGTATGTACATGAAAGAAGTACATAGTGTATGTGAGTGAATGACAGGGAAGCAGGTGAAACAGTGAGGATACAAGGAGCAGAGGTCACAAAGGTGCAGGACTTCAAGTACTTAATCATCTGTCCAGGAAAAGGTGGTAAAGAGGTGAAGAAGAGAGTCCAGGCAGGATGGAGATGGAGAAAAGTTTCAGGAGTGATTTGCAACAAAAGCGAAAGGGAAAGTTTACAAGACACTTGTGAGACCAGCTATGTTGTATGGTCTGGAGACAGATAAATTGGCATAAAGAAAGGAGAAAGAACTGGAAATGGCAGAAATGAAGATGCTGAGGTTCTCCTTAGGAGTGACAAGGATGGATAAGATCAGGAATGAGATCATCAGAGGTACAGCACATGTTGAACAACTGGGAGATAAAGTTAGGGAGGCCAGACTGAGATGGTTTGGACATGTCCAGAGGAGGGACAGTGGTTTGGACATGTCCAGAGGAGGGACAGTGGTTTGGACATGTCCAGAGGAGGGACAGTGGTTTGGACATGTCCAGAGGAGGGACAGTGGTTTGGACATGTCCAGAGGAGGGACAGTGGTTTGGACATGTCCAGAGGAGGGACAGTGGTTTGGACATGTCCAGAGGAGGGACAGTGGTTTGGACATGTCCAGAGGAGGGACAGTGGTTTGGACATGTCCAGAGGAGGGACAGTGGTTTGGACATGTCCAGAGGAGGGACAGTGGTTTGGACATGTCCAGAGGAGGGACAGTGGTTTGGACATGTCCAGAGGAGGGACAGTGGTTTGGACATGTCCAGAGGAGGGACAGTGGTTTGGACATGTCCAGAGGAGGGACAGTGGGTATATTGGTAGAAGGATGTTAGAAATGCAGCTGCCAGGAAAAAGACAAAGAGGAGATATATGGATGCAGTTAGAGAGGACATGGAGGTAGTTGGAGTGAGGACAGAGTGAGATGGAGGATGACTCATGTGGTGACCCACTGAAGAGGGAGCAACCAAAGAAGAGGAATTAAATTGGCTTCAATATAATTTGACAGTGACTTCCATCTTATTGTATACAAAAGGTTTGGTTTACTTCATATTGTACTGTAAGATGTGAGATGTTTGACATGTTTTCACTTACAGTATTTTAGCATCTAAACAGGTGTAAAAGTAAGCAATTGTATCTGAATTCAACAAATCTTTCACAGCTCAAGTATTGTTTACCATAAACAACTTCAAGTAAGAGTTTTGTGTTTTATTAAAAACACATTATGCACAGCACAACTCTCAATGTTATTAATGCAGATAGATTGTTACTTTAAAATGATCTATATCATTAAACGTACAATAAACAAAACAAAAAACTGTGAGGGAATGATGTAAACTAAGTGAATTAAACAACACAGAGAATCATCTTTGTTGATGCAGTCCTGGACATTGACCATTTTAGCATCTGAAGTATGTTGTGTACAAATAAAAGCACTGGGGATAAAATGCATCTTTTTTAAGGTACAGTAATGTTAAGCATTTCTTTGTTTGTTAAAGGACAATGCCCTTTGTTTTAGCAAATCCTAGGTTTAAAATAATTTATTCAAGAAAAATTGTAATTTTAGCAGTTCCATTTCTGTTTCCGAGTTTTATGGATGCTTTATTTTGTAAATTTCGGTGTTTACATTTTTTCAATGAAAACCATTTGACACTCACATTAAATAAACAAAGCAAGATGCAACAAATGTAAGAAAACCTCAAATCTATCATTTGTGTCACCAAATATTGTTATACTTTCAAATAATAGTTTTTATTTTGTTTATTTTTAGATACACAGTAAGTTAATTGTAGTAACTCTCCGAAACTACAGTATTGGTATATAAGCACTTCATTTGTACTTCATAAAACTATTAAAGATCCATTAAAAAGATTTCCATTTGTAGTTTAAGAACACAGAAGGAAAACATTTGTATTCTTATTCAGTTTCAATATTTTGCAAATGTTGTCTTTGGTGAAAGAACATTTACACCTAATTTAAAGCAAATGAAAAACATACTAATATAACAGCAGCTCTGTTTTCTATCATGCAATATTTTGTTGACCAGGAGCTCATTGCATGAGATAATAGACATACCAGGAACAGTGTTTGGCATTTAAGAATTAATTATTGAGCACAAAAAAAAGGAAATACACACTGTAGAAATACATGCACATTGTTTATTTTGAATACCAGCATAGCATTCCAGTAGAAGAACACATTTAACGAAGCATTTGGAATTGAGAATATAAAACATGCTTGTGATTTTATTGTGGTAAACAATATCACTTTGCAGCTTAAGCTGCATCATAAAGTCACAATAAACATTTAATAAAAATAAAAACCGACATGACAACACCATCTGTTTTCAGAAGTAGAAAAAAATAACTCATTATCCAAACTGTTGTACAGCAACAATCATATCATCAGATTAAAGCCAATTACAGTAAGTCCTAAACATCCAATAAGTACTGAGAATTACATTCATGTGTAAATGGCTTAAATTACAAGTGAATAAGTGCTTTACAAAGTTGCCTAGTGCTTCTTCAAACTTTTACAAGCTTCTTGAAAAGAACCCAGTCAACCATCTACCCTTTATTAATCCACCAGAAGACTCGCCAGTCACACAAACCAGTGTGCTTCAGGATCTGCTTCAGGTTTATTTTACCGGGGCAGATGATACTTCACAGCCTGTCACAGTGGCTAATCCTCTGAACTCAACAGATTGCACTATTATTATGCAACCATTATTACTTAAAGCATGGTAAAATGGGCAATTAATATGTCTGACCCATTTACAGCTTGTGGTCCAGATAGCATCTTACCAGTTCTCCTTCAAAGGGGACCAGAATTGCTTCTAGATAGAATATATGTTGCTTGTCATAGCCAACAGTTATGCACCAATTGTGTGGAGGACAGAAAAAGTAATCTTTTCTGCCCAAACCTGGTAAGTCAACATAGAGAAGGAAAATCTTTCAGACCCATCAGCTTAACATCTATCCTGCAGAAGGGAATTGAAAGGTTGATAGATCGACATCTATCATATCCTAATGCTATATCACCTTTAAGTTCTAAACAGCATGCATATCAGGCAGTTCTTTCCACAGAAAAAGCCTTACATGATGCTGTTTTACAAACAGAACACAATCTGGCACAATACGTGTTTGGCTGCTTCCTGGATATACAGTGGGCATTTGATAATGTACCCTGAAGCTATAAAGAGCATAAGCCAGCAAAGGTGTTGATGACACAAATTGACTCATTTTCATGCTTCAGACAAGAAAAGCATCTTCAACTCTGTGGGACTGTTACGGTACAGTAACCATCAATCTCAGACGGGGCTGTCAACAGGGAGGAATAATCTTGCCTGCGTTGGCTCTTGGTAGCCGACAGCTATCTAAGTGCGTTGAATAGATCTAGACTCCATACACAAGGTTATGCATTTGATTTGGTCAAACTTATAGAAGGCTTCCGCCTGGATACTGTATGTACCGTAATTTCCAGACTATTAAGCGTACGCAAATATAAGCTGTGCCCATAAATTTAAATAGAAAAAAAATGTGTACATATATAGGCCATACTTGCTTATAAGCTGTGGGTGTCCATGTTGTAACATGAGATATTTACACAGAAATATATGTTTTACTTAAATACGTACCAGTAACTTTCCCAAATATAGAGAGCTAGATAGCTTTATTACAGACTCAGAGTCCAATTTACATGAGAGATAACGAATATGATAAAATAAAATAGAAATAAATAAAATATGTACAGTAAATGTTTTTTTCTGAACAGTGCCTGCAACATGACTGGTTAAAAATAAAATAAAAATACAGTAGCCTACCAAGAAGTCATGGATCACTATCTTCATCTTCCTCCTGTGCACTGTGCCCTTGATCTTGTGCTGTCCTCCATCACACAGCTTCCTTTTGGAACCCAAGTTTTGTTTCTCCCCAAGAGGGGGGAAACCAAGTTGCCCCCACTCCCCAGTGGTCCACTGTGACCTGTTTGGTAATTTCATTAGTCAAACAGTTTTTTAAATTAAACTTTATTCATGCAGTAGTTTCATTGAGTCACAAGGACCCACCCCCCAAGAGAGATGTGTACTGAACATTTATGTGTGCGCCCGGGTGTGACAAGGAAAAATGTTTTGGCAGCATGAAGCTTGATCGCCCGTCAAAAAAACAAAACATAAATCCATAAATTAGCTGCAGCATTGTATAAGCTGTGGGGAGAGGGTGGTGGTGGTGCAGAGGTTAGAGAAGGTGGGCTGGAAGCCCTAGATAACAGCTCTCTGCTCCACACAGAGGGCTGTGGTCACTCAGTGGTCTGTGGTTGCATCAGTAAGGGCATTCGGTGTAAAAAATAATTGCCAAGTCTACGTGTGACTTAGTTTGCTGTGGTGACCCCTGACAAAGTGAGAAGTCAAAAGGAGAAAAAAAAATATTGCAATGTAAATGTGTGAAAAAAGTAGCAGCTTTTGTCTGGAAATTACGGTAACTTAATGCAGAAGAGGGAGGGAGGGAAGTTGTATGAACTTTCCTTGTCAGAATCAGTTAAGTTTCTGGATGTCTATGCATCTAGACAGAAAGCTCAACTGGAACAGACATGTAAATGAAAAGTGCATGAAGGCCACAATGTGCTTACGTCAGTGCCACATAATTGCAAGTACCGTAGTCATTGGGGTGCTGCTACCTCATAGTTATCAGATGGCTCTACATTGCCATAGTTTGACCCACACTATGCTAAGCTGTTTTAGTATGGTGGGTGCGAGTCCAAGTCAAGGTGGCAAGAGTGATGCCCACCCATGTGCAACAAATGGCCTGCCTGAGCAACACAGGCTAGAATAACACCCACATTGGCCCTTAAAGTTCTACTGGACCGGACTACACTGGATTTGTATACTGTATCTTGGGGGAGGCCGCATCCAATGCAGTGAGGTTACACCAGACTGGTAGGCAGATTTGGAGCATACTAGAACCCGGGACTGGGCAGTGGTTGCTATTAATGGCAGGACCTGGAGATAGTATGGTAAAAAAAATAAAAATACAACTTTGAGCCAAGTTTTCTGACAGAAATTGAAAACAGATCTGCCTGGAGCAACGTCTATGGTGGACCTGTCTCCCAATCGATTCTACGGTTTTACAGATGGCTCTCTTTTGAAAGGGTCAGTAGATACAGGGTTGCTGATCTTGCACAACTTTAGTGAGAGAATACATCCAACAATTTTCAGTCAGGTCATCTGGACAGTTTCTTTTCTTTCTTTCTTTTTGTGCTGAAACGTTTCACCTTCCATCCAGAAGGCTTCATCAGTCAAGGAAACACACAACACAAAACTGATTCTTCCCCCCAAAAGCTTACCGTTATGTTGGTGCTATTATGAGTCTCTTTGGCACGCCTCCTCCTCCGGTGCCAGCTCTCTCCCTCATCGACAGTCATGTCAAACTGGTTCAAAACCAACAAAGTCCATGCTCAATAATCCAGGTATACAATCCAACAATTTTCAGTTAGGTCATCTGGTCAGTTTCTTTCCTTTTTTCCCCCTGAAACATTTCATCTTCCATCCAGAAGGCTTCATCATGCGTTTCCTTGACTGATGAAGCCTTCTGGATGAAAGGTGAAATAGTTCAGCACCAAAAAAAAAAAAAAAAAGGAACTGTCCAGATGGCATGACTGAAAATTATTGAATTGTATATCTGGATTATTGAGCATGGACTTTTTTGGTGAGAGAGCACAGTTGCCCATTGGGTGGTTTTGCAACTGTATCTCATGCAGATATATTCAATCTGCCAGTGTGAGGTGTCTCTCAAAGACCTTCAGCGTAGGGAAATTTTCATACTAACAGATAGCCAAACTGCTATTAGAGCTCTCCAGGGGCCACACTTTACATCATTACTGGTTTGGGAGTGTGCCGAAGCAGTCAATCAACTGTGGAGAGGCAACAGTGTCACTGTTATATTGGTATTGAGACATATTAGTATTAATGATAATGAAAGAGCTGACTACGGTACCTTGCAAAAGCTTGCAGTCAGGACCGATTCATTGGACCAGAACCCGTTGTAGGTATTTCAACAACAGTCTGCAGAACTGCCCTACAGGCTTGGATTAGATGTTAATACTCAATTCGCTGGAGGGAGCTGACGGATTGTAGACAGGCGATCTGATTAACAGCCCAAATCCTATGTTTGGGAAAGCTCATCGCCCTGACAAGGAAAACTTTACGTGCATTTGTTGGAGTTCTAACTGGGCACCTACTGCTCAACTGCCACAAAATGGTGATGGGACAAAATGCCTGTGGACTCGATGCCTAATTCAATGCCTGTGGCAATGAATTAGAGACCTCTTTGCACTATTTAGGTCACTGCCTGGCTCTGAGCAGTTATAAAGAAAGAATTCTTGGGGAACCCTTCATGGATCACGAGAACAACAGAACACTGAATGTTTCAGACCTTGTGTCCTTCATCGAGAGACATGACTTGATTAAAACTCAGTGTCTTTTTGGGGCGAGCAATAGGCCCAACTACGATGTCCCTGTTCATATGGGTCCTTCCTCCATCCCCCACTTACCAAAATCCAATACCAATCTATTATAAATACATTTAGAAACATTTATAGCTTTGGCTCAATATGTGTAGCATGATGATAAAAGCTGATTGTACAAAAGTTCTTTATTAAGCTACGAGAACTTTGAAATCACATGACGACATGATCAACACCCGTCTTAAAACTTTAAGCTTTGGATAAAACGTTTAAAAAGTAGAGCACATAAAATAGAAATCTGAGCTTGAAAAAAATCTTAACTGGAATAACAGTTTTGCTTGGTAGATTTTTGACCAAATATTTTTGATCAAGATGTCCAGAGAGTATTCAGCTATTACAATTGACAGTAAGCACCTTAATTATCACCACTTATCAGAATAATACATCTATTAAAAAAAAAAAAAAACATTTTTTTAAATTTGTTTAATTTCTTAACTGAAATTCTAGTCATTTTTACAAAAAACTTTTAAAATCAACATGACACTGCAAAACCACTGGTTTAGAGCACTAAACCAAAGGTTTTCATTTATTCTAATAAGACAGTTTTTATTGACCTGAGCCTTAAGATTTTGAAAATAAACAGCAAACAAAAAAAGAAGGAAATCTGTGTTTACTTGGTTATGTCTTTATTGTAACAATATTCCAGGCGATAAACTCTATACAATTGAAAGGTTGATAAATTTTCTCTTAAATGACGTCACATTTGAATGAAAATGTCTTTGAGGTTGAACAGCAGAGTTGAGTATGTGAGCTGTGTACTAAAAACTTGGAAAAAGTTTGGAGATATTTGACATTACGGTACCTCTTCCAATGCCAAACAGCTTATTCTGGTCACATGATGACAGAATGGGTGGAGTTATGGGTAGCAAAATTGGACATGAGCGAGAGGTACGGTACATGTGATTATCTGTGGCATTCACTCTGTGTGTGATAAAAATCCGCCCCCAAGAGAAGTGAGAGTTTGGCAGTTATACGAGTGCCCAGGTGTGTCGAAGGAAAAAGTTTATGTGCAGCAGGAAGCTGCTGAATGATGGAAGGAAGACTGTCAAACTAAAACATAAAAATAAATTATTAGAATTATAATAAAACTATACAAATTAGCCACTCCCGTGTATAAGCCATGGAGTCTGAAGCATGAGAAAAAAGTAGCAGCTTATACACCGGCAGTTAAGGTAATTTTGACTGTCTAGAGCCCCAGGAAGTGCCAATCATGTACCCGGTCATCCAATGCAATAAAAAGGCAGAAAAAGCTGTGTTGCAAAGGCAGAGAAGATTTTGTAAGTTTTTCATGAGTAACCCACAGATGTGTGCACACATCTGTGTATACAAATCTGTGGTCTGGGTACACAATTTTGTTCCACCTCATGTACCATATGTGATGCAAATGACAATAAAGAACCTTGACTTGACTTGAAATGCATTTTTCTAACAAATGTGGCGTCATTAGGGATTAAAAATACTTTCCAATTTTGTTTGTTTGTTTGTTTGTTTTTGGGGCAATTTATTGCCAAGAAGCATTGTTACAACAAAGAAAATAAATCTACCAAACACATTTCTATACTTTCTGTGTTATGTCTAGTTCAGAAAATATGACCACCATTGTTATTCATAGCAAAGTGGCAAAAGTTTAGGTCATTGGCAAAGAAGAGCTGCACAAGTCCAGTATTTTCTGGATGACATCTACCTTTATATTTCCTTCCAGGGCTCTGCAAAGCTTCCCAATGGTACAGCCAACCGATCCCTCCTTCATTTTCCAGAACTCCAGCATCTGGTGCACCATCTCTGGCAAGCCGTCACGGAAGTAGTCATGCTCTATGGTTTCTACGTCCACATTGGTCAGACCCAGGCGTCGTGCACAGCGTTTCCACTTGTTCCCAATGTTGTCCCTCAGCAGATCCAGGTGTACCTCATTTACAGCACAGTTGTCTAAATAAAAGAGGCGAAGCAATGAATGAGTGACTACTGAAATAATGAGAAATTCTAGGTAAAGGTCAAATTTTTGTAGAATAATACAGGAGGGCCACAATAAACTCCTGGAACTACAACTTTATAATTATGTGGTACATAAAATCCTTCATAACCAATATTAAGTTCAATTCAAAACTTTGGGATATTCCTAAAGATTGTAACGGAATGTGAAGCAATGACCGTAGCTGTGCAGCAGAGGGAACCCCTAATGTATCAACTTCCACTGTGTCAACTCAGAAGTTTTTAAAACTCCAGGAAGGTCAAATAATTGCAGAAACACAAACCATAAATTCATCATTAGCTCTCCAATTTTTTTTAGCTCATAACTTTTATTTAAACCTTTTTTTTTCTTTTATCATGTCACTTTTAAGCTTGGCGGAAAAGCACATCAATGGGATTGGTCAATGGTAAGGTCTAAAAACCTAAAACATCAACAGGAGCTACTGAGCTGCCAAGATGACCAGTAAAATAAATGAAAAAAAAAAGTTCTAAATAAATAAATAGACAGACAAACGAACGGATGAACAGACAGATAGATAAATAATCAGTTTGATAACCTACTCTTATCAAATAAAACAGAAATTAGCCAAAACATGGACACTTGCTCAGATATTTGACATAAAATGGAAAGAAAATAAAAAATTCTGTCACAGTCCTCATATTTTCCTTTTAAGTGTACGTGCATAATTATTGCATGCAAGAAATGTTGTGATTTACCAAATTTAATAATGCCTTCTTGTATTTGGGAGATGTTAGCAGATGGAGACAACGATTTTGTAGAAGACTCGCAACTTCTGATACTCATCGTATTGTTGCTTCCAATCTGGACCCCGCTGGCATTCTGAATGAAGAGAGATCCTGGAAGAAGTATGACGCCAACACAGAGTTCAGTCACCACAGTGTGTACAGGTAGTCCTCGGGTTACGACCGTCTCAAGTTACGACGTTTCGTGGTTACGGCGCATCTCCCATTAACAAAAACAAAACAAAAAAATATATATATTATTTTGAAATTTTATTTTGAAAAGCCGAGTTACGCAGTTTCCGGTTTTACGTTATTAACGTAGCTGTGGAGGAATGCAACACATTACTCTCTAAAAAAGCTAAGTCTGGTCTTCTGGACATTCAAAAAACAAAACAAAACTGTACTGTGAACGCGGTTTTACGTTGTAAACGAATACGGAGAATGGACTGAGCTGGACAGCGGTTTTATGACGTAAACACAATAGAGAATACGGAGGAGGGACGGAGGAAGCGTCACCACAGCATCCCAGTAGGAAATTAACTATTTTTTCCCTTGATTATGGCTCCAAATGTATGTGTTTTTTGATAATTATGTAGGGTACTGTGTTAGGATAGGCTAAGTGCTTGGTAAAATACAGTACTGTACGTATAAGGTGAAGTATTTACGTATGTTCCGACTTACGTCGAAATTCGGTTTACGACGCAGCGTAGGAACGGATCTCCGTCGTGAGTCAAGGACTACCTGTATTTAAACAGACAAAGCTGCTAAAAACATACATTTTTTCCACATACCTGAATCCTGCAGGGAACCACAGGTTGTAGAGGTCAAAAGACGCCCAGGGGTTGTGTCAGGGGCGGCGGTGTCAGACCGCAGTCGGTCAAAGTGGGGGTGTGGAAGATGCTGATTAAAAGGAGAAGGAGAAGAAGTGGTGGCAGATATGGGCAAATGAGGCTGGTTAGGCAAGGAGGAAGCCATGGACTCATAAAGTCCAGAGGTGGGGCGATGCCAAGCATCCTCCTGGCTGATGATCTGAACCGGTTCTCCTTTTGTCCAGGAATGGACAAAGGACATTTCCTGGACTGGCTGCCTCACAGTGTTATCTGTGACACTGCAACAGTTTTGAGAGAGAAGATTTGAGGCATTTTTATGAAAGCAGTTGGCAGCTTCGGGCTGGGTGCCACAAAAATAGCTGCCGTGTTTGTGGTACTGAAGCTCCCGGTCCAGTTTCTCCTCCAGCTCTGAAGGGCTGCTCAATACCTTTGCATCTGTCTGAACAGAATCTTCACATGGTTCATACTGGATGTCATGCAGGTCCTCAATACTGGCTTCAACTGGCATGGATACACCTTTATCTGAACTCACCAAAGGAGCTGGGCGATCTAACAAATTGGGAGAGATTAAAGCCACAAAGATGATTAAGTGTTTAAACATGTTGCAAATTCTGAAAATTCAAACACTGAATGTAAAACAACACATGAAAGGGAGCATCAGAGTGTCGATGTTAGGGTATCTAGAGGTTTTAACAAGTCAAATTTAAGACTTTTTAAAGGTCCACTGACATGAATTTTTTACTATTTATAAAATTGCTCAAAATATATATATTTTATCATTTAAATATTTTTTTTTTGCAAACAAAATGATAAATCACTTTAATTTTGCTTTAAAAGTGATTTTGAACTTCAAGCCGTGTTTAATCATGGGAAATCCGATTACACTCGAACGCACCATATGTGATGTCACACTGGGCAGAGGGCTGTGGTGTCTTTAATAGCGGACAATTTAAAACTGGACGAATTTATCAATCTATGTGAAGATTTGAGCTATTTGTCTTCATTTTGGGAAGCAGAAAATAGTTTGGGTGATGGAACAAGAAACAACAGGATCTAATTTAGGTCTGATGCTGTATCAGACTTACCTTCATGTCGAGCTGCTCATACCTGCGCACTGTGACAAGCCCAGAGCTCTGCCCGGTGTGACATCACAGATGGTGCGTTCGCGTGTAATCGGATTTCCCATGATTAAACACGGCTTGAAGTTCAAAATCACTTTTAAAGCAAAATTAAAGTGATTTATCATTTTGTTTGCAAAAACGAACATATTTAAATGATAAAATATATATATTTTGAGCAATTTTATGAATAGTAAAAAAAATCATGTCAGTGGACCTTTAAGACCTTTTTAATACCACCTTGAATAAAATTTAAGACTGAACAACCTATAAATATAGGCGATGTTTGGAGGATCCTGCTTTATTACAACCAATCACAGCATGTGTGTCACTCAATGAGACACATTCAAGTTGAGCTTTTGTCCATTTATTAAACAAAAAGAAATATTCAGTGCTCTCTGGTTCAGTAGCTGTGTGCACATGTGCAGTAATTTGGTTGGAAGCATGAAACAAAAAACCCTGATGCATGCTCAGTAATCCAGGTAGAAAAATCTAAAAAAAGCTAAGTCTGGTCCTCTGGACATTCAAAAAATAAAACAAAAAAGTAGAAATGCTTCGTCTTTCATCCAAAAGACGTCCTCAGTCTGAGATGCTGTATTCAGCTCAGTTTTATAAATAGAGGATATTTGCAAACTGAGGTGTACCACAAACCCACCCACACAGTATTTACAGTTTGACTCCCATCACCCTCTGGAGCACGTTAGGAGTCATCAGGACTCTGTACCACAGAGCAGACAGCGTCCCCACTAACTCAGGAGACAGACAGAAGGAGAAATCCCATGACAGGCTCTAGAGAAATGTGGATATCCTAACTGGGCCGAGAAGAAACCCAAACAGGACTCCAGCCAGCCATCAGGTGAAGAGGAGGAACCCAGACCCAGACCAGTGGTCATTCTGTATGTTGCAGGAGTTTCATTATTTTCTAAACACAACGTCCCAGTGGCTTTTAAACCCCAAAATACATTACGACAAAGACTGGTTCATCCCAAAGATCCAGTCCCCCGGCACAAACAGAGTAATATTGTGTATGCTGTTCAGTGTCAGGAGGGCTGTGATCAGTCTTACATCGGGGAAACTAAACAGCCACTGGCCAAAAGGATGGCCCAGCACAGAAGATCAACATCATCAGGTCAGGACTCTGCGGTCTACACTCATCTCCAGGCCAGCGGTCACTCTTTCAGGGATGAAGATGTTCACATCCTTGATAGAGAGGAACAATGGTTTGAGAGAGGAGTAAAGGAGGCCATCTTTGTGAAAAGAAACCGTCCATCATTAAACAGAGGTGGAGGCCTCCGGGTTCAACTGTCCCCCTCTTACAATGCTGTTATTGCTAGTATCACTCAGCCCTCTGTGAATAGCAAACAACCATCAGGGTGTTAACGATCCATCGTCAGGCTGATGGTCCTCCTTGATCATGTGAGCAGCTGGTTTCAGGCTGTCATCAGCCAACTGGTTGATCCACTGTGAGAGGGTGCTATTTATAAGACTGAGCTGAATACAGCAGCTCAGACTGAGGAAGTCTTTCGGACGAAAGACGAAACGTTTCTACAGTTTTTTTTTTTTTTTTTTTAATGTCCAGAGGACCAGACTTAGCTTTTTTAGATGAAAAAATAAATAAAAATGCATCTACTGAATACACTCATGGCATGAGGCTCAATTGTGTCGTAATCTCCAGTTTTGCCTTCATACACAAAGTTGTCATCCAGCCTGTTGTTGATACATTTGCACCAACACGTGATTTAGTCACAGAATAGCTAGCAAGCAAGCGTTTACATATCAGCAGCTAGTAGAAAATAGCCTCAATCGCTTTGAGTCACAGTCAGTTTGAACCATAGACCGTTCAGTGGTGGGGAGGGTTGGCGTGCAGGAAGCTCTGTTAGGGTAGCAGAGCGTCCTCCTTGGAAAAAGTACTGGAAACACTGATTGGAGCTTTCACCTGCAGTCTCTCTGCTCTGGACTCACCATGTTTCAGCTGGACCCGCTCTGCTCTGCTCTGATTGGGTAAAACTATGACTCTGGTTCTCTTTATTGGATGAAAACAGTGCCAGTTTAATCGCTTTATCATTATTAGATTGGATGGTTTTAAACACGCTGGCTTTCTCCCCCCCCTCATTTTTACAGATGACGGAAATCTATTGTGACGTACAACTTGAATTTAAAATGTTTTAAGGCCTTAATTTCAGATAGATGAATTTGTATATGTAGAATATTGCGTGGGTTAAGATTACTTACCATGTTCACTCATAAAACTACATTCACAGGTCATTGATAACGATTTCATCTTTTCAATAAGTTCATCTGGGCCTTCATATTGTAGCTGTAATACATAACATGAAATATCTAATAAGCAAATACTCAAAACTCATTTTTTTAATCTGCTAATTGTAACTAGAGATTTGTTGCTTAGCATCTTTGTGAAATAATTCACATTACCAAAAAGGTCTAGAAGATATATATTCACCTTTAGCTTGCATATATCGTCCTCTACATGTTGTTCAAGTGTTTCCATGTAGAAAGGAAGAAAAGAGTTGTAGGCATCTGCAAAGAAGGGAAACCAGAAGAGAAAATCAATAAGCGTTAGGAACGAAAGCATCACACACTTTGTATTCTGAAGATTTTTCAAATGACTTGCAAAGTAAATTGAGCAAAAAGGGTAAAATAACATCAGTAAATTAATGCCTTAATTCTGTTAGTCACACACAAAAAACGAAAAAGAATGTTTAAAAACAGAAGGCTTCTTCCTTTACATCTGCTTTCCTCAGGTTCTTTAAAATATATTTGTTAATGCTCTGCATCACTGGACTCTTGTTATTTTCCACTAAATGAAAGACTTGTTGAACGATAAAGCCCTGCATTGGCAGTAGAATGCAATAATTGTACCACATTTGAATTACTGTGTTGATGTTTGGGGAACAGCGTGCAGAACTATAACAAAGCCTATTATTATATTACAGAAAAGAGCTATAAGAATCATAACAAGAGTGCATTACTGTCATCCATCTAATATATTGTTTTCTAAAATGAAACTATTGAAGTTCTATGATCTGGTGGAATATAATATTATTTTATTAATGTATAAAGCACAGAATCAAACACTAGCTCCGAATATTCAAAAACATTTTGTAAAGAGGGAAAGCAGTTATAATCTTAAGGGAACTGACATTTTTGTTAAACCACGTTATAGAACAAGTTTTAGGAGTAGGTCTACTCTAATACAGGGCATAGGCATGTGGAATGGTTTGGATAATAATGTAAAAAAGGCTACCTGTAAGTCTGTGTTTATATTATATATATATTTATATGTTTCTCGGCTGGCCTGGGAACGCCTTGGGATTCCCCCGGAGGAACTGCTCCAAGTGGCTGGGGAGAGGGAAGTCTGGGCCTCCCTACTTAGGCTGCTACCCCCGCGACCCGACCCCGGATAAGCGGAAGAAGATGGATGGATGGATGGATGGATGGATGGATGATTAAGAGTGAACTCTTGAAAAAATATATTTAAATTGTGAAAATGATAAGTACAGTATTTTCTGGACTATAGGTTGCACCTTTATATAAGTCGTTTTGTCCAATTATTGTCAATAAATTGGAAAAATCCATAAACAGGTCGCACCTTTATATAAGTCGCATCTATTATGCATCACCGCTACGCGACGCGTCAGCGCGTCATTTGCCCTGCTGAATATGATGACCACAGAAGCATGCACGGAAGGACTTTTCACAAGATTAACATGGTAAAAACAATTATTTGTCTGCTGAAAATTGTAGCAAACATGTGTCTTAACTTAACCGTTCCTTAATAAATTCACGTAATGGTCAAATCTGCTGGATTTAAATTTTTTCGCTTTGAAAAAGTACAAGGAAAAACAACTAAGCTAACCGCGACACATTTACGTCTATAAAACATTGAATTTTATCTCAAATAACTCCAACAGCTAACAGTTTGTAAATGTACATCTAGTGATTACTTTCTGTAAGTTTGAAAAAAATCTGTTGTGTGGTTTATGAGCTATTTGCTCAAACGTACAAGGACAAATCAACTAAGCTAACCACAACACATTTACGTCTATAAATCATCGAATTTTATCTCAAACATCTCATGAAGCTAATCAGTTGTAAATATCCATCTAGTGATTAAGTTCTGTAAGTTTGATCAAAGTCTGTCCTGTGACCTATTTTGCTAACAAACACTGAGCTTACAGCAAAGTAGCTAGTTCATACCTCCAGAGCAGGAGGCCGGGCTGCGACAGACCGAGTCCGTCCAGAGGAGGCTCTCGTCGGACATATGAGGTGGGAACGGTTGGTGTACCCTAGCGGACAAAGGTGGTACTGCACCCCTAGCGGCAGAAAGTGCTACTGCACCATTTTTGACAAAATGGAAAAACGGTCATATCTGAGCCAAAAATTGGTCTAAAAATATGGGGGAAATCCATAAACAAGTCTCACCTCTCTATAAGTTGCAGGGCATGCAAATTTGGCAAAACGGTGCGACTTATAGTCCGGAAAATACGGTACCATATATTTGTGTATTGTAATAAGTTACAAAATTGGTTCATGGATAATTATTGTTTAAACTTGATTGTTTGAATTAATTTTGTTTAAAAAGGGGCAGATATTATAAGATTTTTTTTCTTCTTCTGCTTCCTTTCATTTAAATTTTTTTTTCTTCTTAATATGGTTTTGTAAATATATTTTTTTGTGTTTTAAATTTGAAATGAACAAATAAATAAATAAAAAATAAAAATGAATCATTTCAGAGTCAGAGTCAGAGAGAATTTATTGTCATTTGCACCGCATGTAGTACATGTGTTGAAAACGAGATTATGTACACAGGGTCCCAGTTACATCCAACAACAAATGCAAGAGAAAAACAATAATAACATCTAGGATTAACTAAGAGAGACATCAGCTAGTAATACACTAAGCCCTAATGTAGTAGAAAAACATCATTATAAACAGCAGCACGAACATGAGTCATTATGAGCAGATGGTCACAGATGAACGCAGCAACAAGAAACAGATCAGTATCAACATGATGTGACATTTTGCAGTGTTTATTCTTATTATTTATTTATTCATGAGTCTGACAGCCTCAGGGTAGAAGCTGTTCCTCAGTCTAGTGGTTCTACATTTGATGCTCCTCAACCTCCGTCCCGAGGGGAGTGGTGCAAAGAGTGAGTGTGCTGGGTGAGTGAGGTCTTTCATGATGCAGGTGGCTCTTTTTCTGCATCTGGAGGTGTAAATGTCTGTGATGGTGGGGAGACTGACTCCCACAGACTTCTGTGCAGCCTTCACCACTCTCTGTAGAGCTTTCCTCTCTGCAACTGTGCAGCCTCCATGCCACACGTTGATGCTGGAGCACAGGACGCTCTCCACTGCACACCTGTAGAACGAGGTGAGGACTGAGCTTCTCAGACCAGCTCGTCTCAGCCGTCTGAGGAAGTAGAGTCTTTGATGTCCTTTCTTGATCAGGCTGGTGGTGTTGTTGCTCCAGCTGAGGTTATCATTCAAGTGTACACCCAGGTACTTGTAGCTGGAGACCACCTCCACCGCAGATCCACCTATATACAGTGGGGTGTGGGTGTGTTTGTTCCTTCTGAAGTCCACAATCATCTCCTTCGTCTTCTTCACATTCATGTGAAGGTTGTTCTCTTTGCACCAGCTCTCCAGATGTTCCACCTCCTGTCTGTAGCTGGATTCATCATTATCTGTGATGCATCCCACCACAGCTGTATCATCTGCAAACTTAACAATATGACAGCCTGGATGTGTGGCTGTACAATCATATGTGAGCAGAGTGAACAGAAGAGGGCTCAGCACACATCCTTGAGGAGAGCCAGTGCTGAGGGTGATGGTGGAGGAGGAGAAGTTGTGGATCTTCACGGACTGTGGTCTGTTTGTTAAGAAGTCTAAGACCCAGTTACAAATAGAGGGGCTTAGTCCAAGTGTGGATAGTTTGTCTATCAGAGTTTGGGGGATCATGGTGTTGAAGGCAGATGTGAAGTCCACAAAGAGCAGACGCACGTATGAGTCCTTCTGATCCAGGTGAGTGAGAGCAGTGTGGACCACAGAGGAGATGGCGTCCTCTGTCAGGGTATATGCAGGAATAATTAAGTTAATTTCAATACCTTTTCAAGACTTTTTAAAGACCTTCCAAAATAAATTCAAGACCTTATCGTCACTTTGTTTTATTAAGCAACAAATCTTTGATTTACAAAACTGCTGTTGTTTTCAATTAAATCTGTGAATCTCAAACCTACAACAGAACTGAGATACAGTGGAAAGAAAAAAGTTCAAAAGAAGAAACTGAACCACGACTAGGTTTAAGAAAATATAGCTTAGGTTACAACAAGACTCGTAGCTATTTTAAAGTAACTTGGTTGAACAATGGCGAATAAGAAATAATGTTATTCTCGGCGACAGGCCTCAGCCATTCTTGAAAATCAGGCATCTCCAGCCACTTTGCCTCTATACCAACATCAACTACCTCATACATATACTGTGTACATTAACTCATTGTCGCTGATAATGTTTGCTCTGTATTCACTGTGTTGGTTTGTTAAGTGTCCTTGGGTGTCATGAAAGGCGCTTTTAAATAAAATGATTATTATTATTATATTATATAAGATAGGCCTAGCCGTAAAGGCTGTTGTAACCTGACACCCTAAATTTGTGCGAAGCGGTTTCCGAATCATCCGCGGTGAGGAAAACAAATATTAGTCATACATACTATTTGCTGTCAAATTATTTAAAGCTAGAACAACAGCAAAAAAATAATACCTCATCAAATCGCTTTCAAGACTTTTTAATACTTTTCAAGACCCTTAATTTTCCCAAAATTGATTTATCAACTTTTAATAACTTTCAAGACCCTGCATATACTCTGTCTGTTGATCGGTTCTCGCGGTATGCATATTGATGAGGGTCCTCGCTGATGTTGACGGTTGTCTTGATGTGGGACATGACCAGTTTCTATAGACACATTAAAAAAAAAAAGGATACCTTTAAATATTGGTCTTTGTTGAGGATCGGGATCCCAGCATCTCTTCATAAGCTGAATAATCTCTGCAGGTGTGTCCTCTGGAATGAGGTGCTCTGCTGGTCGGTCACCTTTGCAAACACACTGGCTCACGTGCTCTTCACTCCTGGCATCTGAACATATTGGGTTTGAATACCTGCACTACTGCATCAGGGACACACTGGTTGTGCATCTTATAAATCTCAGCATACTTGCATATGGTTCTTGCCCCGTGAGAATGACCCAAACCACGATGGCAAAGCTGTACACGTCAGATTTCTCCGTGGAGCGTGTGTGGATACTTCTCAGGTGCTCTGGCGCCATGTAGCATAGCGTGCCAGCACCTCTCAGCCCAGCTGACGGACCCCTGTGACTCCTCCTGCGAGACTCCTGCTTTGTGAGCTTGCTCCAAGTCTGGCAGGTGGCCAGACCGAGATCAGCAATCTAAAATGCACAAAATGAAAGATTTTACAGTGATTTTCAATTAAACAAATACGACGTAAAACATGTTGAAGAAATGCAAAATAAACTGAATGCACCTTGATGTGAAAATCCTTATCTACTAAAATGTTTTCCGGCTTGATGTCCTTGTGGATGACCTGCCTCTCTGTGAGGTACACCATCCCCTCCAAAATCTCTAAGATGATCCTTCCTTTGACGGACACTGGAACGCTGACCTAAACCCCTCCCACAAAATGTAGTTTTTAATACAACAATTAAGACTTTTACATTTTGAGAAAGTAAATGCTTCTATGTTCTGGGTGTGATTGGATACTTTAGACCGGGGTGCTCATTACGTAGATCGCGATCTACTGGTAGATCTCTGAGGTAGTACTGGTAGGTCCCGGTAGGACTGGAAAGCACCTTGCATGGTAGTCTGCCGCTACCGGTGTATGAATGTGTGCAGCACTTTGAGATTTTCACTAATGAAAAGTGCGTTATAAATTGAATTAATTATTATTATTATTATTATTATTATTATTGCAGCATGACATTAAAAAAACCAATTGTCTGTTCAGTGCCCTGAGATTACTTCTTTTGTGAATTGACGCTATATAAATAAACTGAATTGAATCTTAGAACATCTTTACTCAGCAAACACAACAGTTTAGGTCAAAATACTATAATTTTAAAGCCACAGTACTGTACTATAGTTCATAATTTCTTATCTGGCAACCCGACTGACATGAAAACTACAGCATTTTTCATGTAAACCAGCTTATTTTTTGTTTATTACCCCCAATAAACATTGAAAAATCAATAATGTTTCCACAGGTTGTTTTCGTGTAAACGGGGCCTTATAGTAGGTAGATCACTTTGACTTGATCATTTCAAAAGTAGCTCGCATGCTGAAAAAGTCTGAACACCCCTGATTTAGACCAACTGACCGTTTCCAGCATGACCAACAAGTTGCCTCTGGGGAGGAGTTCCATAACTAGAGAGCAGTCTCTATCCTCCATAATGACACCGAGCAACTTGACCACACGCTCGTGGTTAAGGCTCGCCATGATACTGCCCTCCTCCAGCAGCGACCTTTTATTGTCTCTGAAAAGTATGGAGAATACAGAGAAACACAACGTTTGAATCAAGCAACTTCCAGAACATGCATCATTTAGAATCTTCTGCAGAGGCAAAAGGTCTAAAGTGCTAAATGTGAATTACAAATGTATTTCTTATTATGACAGGTTAAAGAGGTGAAACGATTTGTACTTAAACAAAAAATGATTAGATAAATAGCAGCAAGGCACAGTTTAAATATTCCAAATATCTAAGCATAGCAAAAAAGAAGTGTCGTTATAGAAGTCACTGCTTTGAAGTACCGTACATTTAACTTCTGCCTTATTTACTATTAAATTAAAAATCCATATAAATGTATAGAAAATTACCACAGAAAACTCAGTACAGTAGATTTTACATTTTAATTTTATTTATTTGCATAATGAGCAGATTAATTAACCTGAAAAATTGACAGAAATGTAAGTCTTAATGACTTGGGGGACATTTGTTGTATTATGTACGTAATAATGTAATTATTACTGCCCACTGCCATGAAAGATGAGCAATCATGTAATTACTTATGTTTGTCTGTCAGCAAAACATTTCATCAACCACTGAATGGACTTTAATAAAACTCTTCGTATTTTCCGGAATATAGGTTGCGGCTTTTTATCATTTTTTCATGGCCTGCGACCTATATTCAGGTGCGACCTATTTATGGCTTTTTATAAAATAAGCTGATTTGTAATCATTTATTAACAAAAATTAAACTGAGACACACTCTTACAATAATGTCAGCTAACAAATATATTTTAGGTGTTTATCCTGCTAAAATTATTCATTTATTAAAGAAAAGTTCAGCTCAGACACATATTTGCTATAATTTTTATCAAACAAATAATTGTTTTTAAGTGTTAATCTTCTTAAAAGCCTTGCTGTGCACTCCTGTGGCAGACATTTGCAGCAGAGCTAAACACGGTCCACATTTTGACGTAGGTGTGACCTATATTCAGGTGCAACCTATATATGGATTTTTCCAATTCTTTGGCAATAATTGGACAATGCGACCTATATTCAGGTGCGGCCTATATTCCAGAAAATATGGTAATAACCATTAATGCATTTTTAGAGTCAATACAAGTCAAGATGGCCACAGTTATTTGTCTTTAGAAAATACAAAAATGGCTGTAAATCAATCATTTTTACATTTAGCTTAATTTTTGTGTGGTAGTAGCTGAGCATCACCCCTATGTACTCCAAGCACTGATATACTGCATTTCTTCAAACCACTATGCATCAAGGAGTGCTATTTTAATTTTACAGTTTGATATAATATAACGGTGCAGGCAGCTTGTACATGATAGATGCTGAAAAGACATTGCAGTGTAAACTAGGGCTGAACAATTAATTGCATTTGCAATAATATCGCAATATGATCAAATTAGATTTTCTAATCGCGAAGGCTGCAATTTGACTGGTCACATGACACAAATCTTTATCAACACTTAAAAAAAAAACACCACAAAGACATTTACGATGGTTGCATGGCTAGAATGACAACAACCAGTGCTTCAACTTCAAGTAAGCAAAGTATCAGCCGACAGGGATCACTGACCGAACTGTTTGAACTTCAAACAGTAATTTTTTTTAAATTTATTTATTAACTGTCATGTGAAGTTCAGACAGTAGTTAGGAAGTTCACTTAACATGTTTACTATTATGTTTATGAAACAAGAAAAAATAGAAATGGTGAAAAGAAAAGGCATAGATTTGTTTGCTTTATTGTAATCTCTGCTTGAACTAAATCTGACATTGTTTATTATAAAACAGATTGATTTATTGCTTCTGTTTGTTGAAAAATACTTGAGAAGATATTAAAAAATAATTGTGTTTTAAATCGCAATTGCAATTTATAGAAAAAAAATTTGCAGTTAGATTATTTTCCAAAATCATTCAGCCCTAATGTACTTGCTGTACTGTAGTTATCTGCCCAGTAGATTTTCAGTTGTTTTTATACCAAGGAAATGCAAACTGTCTTGGCATCCTGTTTTGATGGACCAAAACCTTTGTCCAAAAATGTTCCAAAGAGAGAAACCATCTCTAAACAAGAGGTGGTTTCAGATTTCAACTTTCAAAAACTTATAATGCAGCTTTAGCACTGATACCCAGCCAGTGTCACACCTATCAGATGGGACCAGAGGGGCCTCATCTGTTAAGCTAGATTTATACTCGACGCGTCGCGCAGCGCGCGAGGGTGCGCACGCCAAAAGTGACGCAATATCACCGTCCCCGCCCCTGCGCGTAGACCCCGCGCGCCAGTTTGGCGCGTGTCGTGCACCTCCGAATTTTTGAAACTCCGCAAGCCTAGTGCGCGCGCCGTGGGCGCTACTGAATTGATTGACAGGTCGGGTGGGGACCTCACCGACAGCCTTCACACTCTTCACGCCAGAGCCTGCAGCTGTCTGTGCCGCTGTGGTCGTGGAGACGGCGTCGCGACGCATGGAGGAATGTTTTGTATGTGACAAAAATGTACAGTATTAAATTCTCCTTCTTCATCTGGACTTTTTTTTTGCCAAAAGTCACGTGATCGCTTCCTCCTCCGCTCCATGCATTAAAACCGCAAGACACAATAACTGTTGTTCTATTATGATTTGCTCCTCTAATAAAGACAACAGTTCAGCACGTGAGCGGAAAGCCTTTTTTTTTTGTTATGTGATTTCAAACAGTTCTTCTACAGTAGATTTCTTCTTCTACACCCTTTCTTGCAACATATGCACAAGTTTTAGAGGGTTCTGCCACCTGCTGGTCCGTAAAAGAACAGCACTTTGCCATGCGCCGCCGTGCGTCAACCATAAACACAGCGGCAAAACTCTAAACGCATGGCGCACGCTCCAGCCTGTGGACCAAAGCGCGAGTATAACTAGGCCTTTAAGTAGATCAGGGGTCACCAACGTGGTGCCCGCGGGCACCTGGGTGCCCCCAAGGACTATTTGAGGTGCCCTCGGACCTGTTCTAAAAAAAAGCACAACTCACTTAGCTGCATTTAAAATTTCTTTTTATTCAGGTTTTATTCTTTTTTTTGTATTTATATATACACTACATGTATTTTAATATGTATATCTTAAAAATATGTTGTTAAAAATATGTTTTATTATACATTTTTTCAATTTACGCTTTGTTATTTCCGAAGAGTTTATCAAACTGGTGCCCTTTGTATGACTCCGTACCCTCGAAGTAGCTCTCAGTTTCGAAAAGGTTGGTGACCCCTGAAGTAGATTAACAAACCCCTACTGTGAGTTGACAGGTCAATCTGTATGTGTATCTTATCTCAGCTTTATAACCTGAACCCCTGCTCTTTGAATTGAGAAAGCTTCTCGGATGAGAAGTGAACTGTCTACTGTTACAAATAAAGTCCAGTTGTTTTTGTCTTGAACGTTTTTGAATTGACCATGTCCTGGATGACTGAGAATCTTCACCAGCGCAAAACCTTTGTTAGTGTCACCATTTTCGATCTTACTACTGTTTTTCTTTACAATTTGTATTTTTGTTGGATGTAACTGGGACCCTGTGTACATACGGTAGTTTCGTTCCTCCTCATGCACCAACATGTGATGTGAATGACAATAAAAATTCTTAAATCCTTGAAATTTGGGTGAACACCCATCATAAGTGGGGCTATAATAAGAACTGTTCTGCAGATCATTCATAAAAGGCAGATTTGAGTAAGAAAAACTACAGCCTGGATCTAGTAAGGTAATAGTGTTGACCTTTTCAGTTCTCCGGTGGATTCTGTCCTGTTCTATGCCATCACCACCCTCCACAACCTCCTGCTGCACCAGGAAGGAGCCAAGATGGCCGTCCGTTTAGCTGGAGGTCTACAGAAAATGGTGGCTCTGCTCAACAAAACCAATGTCAAGTTCCTGGCTATCACCACTGACTGTCTACAGATACTGGCCTATGGCAACCAGGAAAGCAAGGTGGGTCAAAGGTCATAAGGCTTGTTCAAAAAAGGCGTTCAATACAAGATCAACTGGACTTTATTTGTTGCAGAAAACGTTTCGACTCCTATCCAGGAGGCTTTTCAATTCAGAATGGCAGCTGTGAGACAGAGGTTTTATACAGGCTGACATGCCACGCACCAACATATGCAAATTGGTGCGTGGCATGTCAGCCTGTATAAAACTTCTCTGTCTCACAGCTGCCATTCTGAATTGAGAAAGCCTCCTGGATAGGAGTCGAAACGTTTTCTGCAACAAATAAAGTCCAGTTGATCTTGTATTGAACGCCTTTTTTGATTTGATCATGTCCTGGACGACTGAGAATCTTCACCAGCAAAAGGCTTGTTAGTACTTCATGTTATTCAAAGACAACCTAACCTGTCGTTTGGTCTTTGTGTAGTTGATCATCCTGGCAAGTGGTGGTCCTCAAGCGCTGGTCAACATAATGAGGACGTACACTTATGAGAAGCTGTTGTGGACCACAAGTCGTGTCCTCAAAGTTCTGTCTGTGTGTTCCAGCAACAAACCCGCCATCGTAGAAGCCGGTACGTTTCCTTAACACAATTCATCACAATTTCACAATTATTTAATTTTAGGAGAGCAAATCTTACTATGACGTTGTCTTTTCAGGGGGTATGCAGGCTCTGGGACTCCACCTGACAGACCCCAGCCAGAGACTGGTCCAGAACTGTCTCTGGACTCTCAGGAACTTGTCAGATGCTGCCACCAAACAGGTGAACAGATGTGGCTCGTAGTCTGTATTTGTGTTTCTGCCGGGACAAAGTTTACAGAAGCACACAAACATACATTTGATTTTGCTCAACAAAATCACTTCTAGTAGATCTGTTTTATTCCTAGAATTGATTATGCTAACTCTTTTTGTTGTTGCTCTCCAGGAAGGAATGGAGGGTCTTCTGGGAACGCTGGTTCAGCTGCTCGGCAGTGACGACATCAACGTGGTAACCTGTGCTGCCGGCATCCTGTCCAATCTGACCTGCAACAACTACAAGAACAAAATGATGGTCTGCCAGGTGAGGTCACACCTGTCTGCTCAGAGCTCTCTTTATCAGCCCAAAGTCTCTGACGTGTTCATTAATTTGCGACGTCCTCTGTGCCTTTCCAGGTTGGAGGTATCGAGGCGTTAGTTCGCACGGTTCTACGAGCTGGAGACAGAGAAGACATCACAGAGCCGGCCATCTGCGCCCTGCGTCACCTCACATCTCGACACCAGGATGCAGAGATGGCGCAGAATGCTGTCCGGCTGCACTACGGCCTGCCTGTGGTGGTCAAACTACTTCATCCACCGTCACACTGGCCGCTCATAAAGGTACACCCCCCAGATGAACATGGCCCCTGACATAAAGAGATGCAGCTGTGATTCAAAGACTGATGAATGACCGTGCTCCTCCTCCAGGCTACAGTCGGTCTAATTCGCAACCTGGCCCTGTGTCCTGCAAACCATGCTCCATTGAGGGAGCAGGGGGCCATCCCCAGACTGGTCCAGCTGCTGGTGAGAGCCCACCAAGACACCCAGAGACGCACCAGCATGGGAGGCACCCAGCAGCAGTTTGTGGTAAGGTTCATTTCACAGCTCTGTCGGTGTCGGTGGCCTCGGTGCAGTTTAGTCTAGAAGAAAGTCCTCAGTCCCTTTTGACTGATGCATTGAGATCAAACTGGTTCCACAGGCAGGAACCAACTGGTTCTGTTGGCACTAATTGTGTGTTTGTGCTCTCAGGAGGGAGTTAGAATGGAGGAGATCGTGGAGGGCTGCACAGGAGCGCTTCATATTCTGGCCAGAGACCTCCACAACAGAGTGGTCATCAGAGGGCTCAACACCATTCCACTGTTTGTACAGGTAGGTCTGAAGCTGAACCCTGCACTGGTTTCAGTGTGTCTGAAGCTGAGCCCCTGCACTGGTTTCAGTGTGTCTGAAGCTGAACCCTGCACTGGTTTCAGTGTGTCTGAATCTGAACCCTGCACTGGTTTCAGTGTGTCTGAAGCTGAACCCTGCACTGGTTTCAGTGTGTCTGAATCTGAACCCTGCACTGGTTTCAGTGTGTCTGAAGCTGAACCCTGCACTGGTTTCAGTGTGTCTGAATCTGAACCCTGCACTGGTTTCAGTGTGTCTGAAGCTGAACCCTGCACTGGTTTCAGTGTGTCTGAAGCTGAACCCTGCACTGGTTTCAGTGTGTCTGAAGCTGAACCCTGCACTGGTTTCAGTGTGTCTGAAGCTGAACCCTGCACTGGTTTCAGTGTGTCTGAAGCTGAGCCCTGCACTGGTTTCAGTGTGTCTGAAGCTGAACCCTGCACTGGTTTCAGTGTGTCTGAAGCTGAACCCTGCACTGGTTTCAGTGTGTCTGAAGCTGAACCCTGCACTGGTTTCAGTGTGTCTGAAGCTGAACCCTGCACTGGTTTCAGTGTGTCTGAAGCTGAACCCTGCACTGGTTTCAGTGTGTCTGAAGCTGAACCCTGCACTGGTTTCAGTGTGTCTGAAGCTGAACCCTGCACTGGTTTCAGTGTGTCTGAAGCTGAACCCTGCACTGGTTTCAGTGTGTCTGAAGCTGAGCCCTGCACTGGTTTCAGTGTGTCTGAAGCTGAACCCTGCACTGGTTTCAGTGTGTCTGAAGCTGAACCCTGCACTGGTTTCAGTGTGTCTGAAGCTGAACCCTGCACTGGTTTCAGTGTGTCTGAAGCTGAACCCTGCACTGGTTTCAGTGTGTCTGAAGCTGAACCCTGCACTGGTTTCAGTGTGTCTGAAGCTGAACCCTGCACTGGTTTCAGTGTGTCTGAAGTCTGAACCCTGCACTGGTTTCAGTGTGTCTGAATCTGAACCCTGCACTGGTTTCAGTGTGTCTGAATCTGAACCCTGCACTGGTTTCAGTGTGTCTGAAGCTGAACCCTGCACTGGTTTCAGTGTGTCTGAAGCTGAACCCTGCACTGGTTTCAGTGTGTCTGAAGCTGAACCCTGCACTGGTTTCAGTGTGTCTGAATCTGAACCCTGCACTGGTTTCAGTGTGTCTGAAGCTGAACCCTGCACTGGTTTCAGTGTGTCTGAAGCTGAACCCTGCACTGGTTTCAGTGTGTCTGAAGCTGAACCCTGCACTGGTTTCAGTGTGTCTGAAGCTGAACCCTGCACTGGTTTCAGTGTGTCTGAAGCTGAACCCTGCACTGGTTTCAGTGTGTCTGAAGCTGAACCCTGCACTGGTTTCAGTGTGTCTGAAGCTGAACCCTGCACTGGTTTCAGTGTGTCTGAAGCTGAACCCTGCACTGGTTTCAGTGTGTCTGAAGCTGAACCCTGCACTGGTTTCAGTGTGTCTGAAGCTGAACCCTGCACTGGTTTCAGTGTGTCTGAAGCTGAACCCTGCACTGGTTTCAGTGTGTCTGAATCTGAACCCTGCACTGGTTTCAGTGTGTCTGAAGCTGAACCCTGCACTGGTTTCAGTGTGTCTGAAGCTGAACCCTGCACTGGTTTCAGTGTGTCTGAAGCTGAACCCTGCACTGGTTTCAGTGTGTCTGAAGCTGAACCCTGCACTGGTTTCAGTGTGTCTGAAGCTGAACCCTGCACTGGTTTCAGTGTGTCTGAAGCTGAACCCTGCACTGGTTTCAGTGTGTCTGAAGCTGAACCCTGCACTGGTTTCAGTGTGTCTGAATCTGAACCCTGCACTGGTTTCAGTGTGTCTGAAGCTGAACCCTGCACTGGTTTCAGTGTGTCTGAAGCTGAACCCTGCACTGGTTTCAGTGTGTCTGAAGCTGAACCCTGCACTGGTTTCAGTGTGTCTGAAGCTGAACCCTGCACTGGTTTCAGTGTGTCTGAATCTGAACCCTGCACTGGTTTCAGTGTGTCTGAATCTGAACCCTGCACTGGTTTCAGTGTGTCTGAAGCTGAACCCTGCACTGGTTTCAGTGTGTCTGAAGCTGAACCCTGCACTGGTTTCAGTGTGTCTGAATCTGAACCCTGCACTGGTTTCAGTGTGTCTGAAGCTGAACCCTGCACTGGTTTCAGTGTGTCTGAAGCTGAACCCTGCACTGGTTTCAGTGTGTCTGAAGCTGAACCCTGCACTGGTTTCAGTGTGTCTGAAGCTGAACCCTGCACTGGTTTCAGTGTGTCTGAAGCTGAACCCTGCACTGGTTTCAGTGTGTCTGAAGCTGAACCCTGCACTGGTTTCAGTGTGTCTGAAGCTGAACCCTGCACTGGTTTCAGTGTGTCTGAAGCTGAACCCTGCACTGGTTTCAGTGTGTCTGAAGCTGAACCCTGCACTGGTTTCAGTGTGTCTGAAGCTGAACCCTGCACTGGTTTCAGTGTGTCTGAAGCTGAACCCTGCACTGGTTTCAGTGTGTCTGAAGCTGAACCCCTGCACTGGTTTCAGTGTGTCTGAAGCTGAACCCCTGCACTGGTTTCAGTGTGTCTGAAGCTGAGCCCCTGCACTGGTTTCAGTGTGTCTGAAGCTGAACCCCTGCACTGGTTTCAGTGTGTCTGAAGCTGAACCCTGCACTGGTTTCAGTGTGTCTGAAGCTGAACCCTGCACTGGTTTCAGTGTGTCTGAAGCTGAACCCTGCACTGGTTTCAGTGTGTCTGAAGCTGAACCCTGCACTGGTTTCAGTGTGTCTGAAGCTGAACCCTGCACTGGTTTCAGTGTGTCTGAAGCTGAACCCTGCACTGGTTTCAGTGTGTCTGAAGCTGAACCCTGCACTGGTTTCAGTGTGTCTGAAGCTGAACCCTGCACTGGTTTCAGTGTGTCTGAAGCTGAACCCTGCACTGGTTTCAGTGTGTCTGAAGCTGAACCCTGCACTGGTTTCAGTGTGTCTGAAGCTGAACCCTGCACTGGTTTCAGTGTGTCTGAAGCTGAACCCTGCACTGGTTTCAGTGTGTCTGAAGCTGAACCCTGCACTGGTTTCAGTGTGTCTGAAGCTGAACCCTGCACTGGTTTCAGTGTGTCTGAAGCTGAACCCTGCACTGGTTTCAGTGTGTCTGAAGCTGAACCCTGCACTGGTTTCAGTGTGTCTGAAGCTGAACCCTGCACTGGTTTCAGTGTGTCTGAAGCTGAACCCTGCACTGGTTTCAGTGTGTCTGAAGCTGAACCCTGCACTGGTTTCAGTGTGTCTGAAGCTGAACCCTGCACTGGTTTCAGTGTGTCTGAAGCTGAACCCTGCACTGGTTTCAGTGTGTCTGAAGCTGAACCCTGCACTGGTTTCAGTGTGTCTGAAGCTGAACCCTGCACTGGTTTCAGTGTGTCTGAAGCTGAACCCTGCACTGGTTTCAGTGTGTCTGAAGCTGAACCCTGCACTGGTTTCAGTGTGTCTGAAGCTGAACCCTGCACTGGTTTCAGTGTGTCTGAAGCTGAACCCTGCACTGGTTTCAGTGTGTCTGAAGCTGAACCCTGCACTGGTTTCAGTGTGTCTGAAGCTGAACCCTGCACTGGTTTCAGTGTGTCTGAAGCTGAACCCTGCACTGGTTTCAGTGTGTCTGAAGCTGAACCCTGCACTGGTTTCAGTGTGTCTGAAGCTGAACCCCTGCACTGGTTTCAGTGTTGCTGGAAGATGTTTGGGACACTGCTCACTGAAGAAGCAGTCAAATGTAAAGTCCTGTGTGTGTGTGTGTGTCTGTGTGCAGCTGTTGTATTCTCCTATTGAGAACATCCAGCGCGTAGCAGCAGGAGTTCTGTGTGAGCTGGCCCAGGATAAAGAGGTCGCAGACGCCATCGAGGCCGAGGGGGCCAGCGCCCCTCTCACAGAGCTGCTCCACAGCCGCAACGAAGGCGTTGGTACGTACATTCATCCAACCTGTATTTATACAGGTTGGTCCCATTGAGCCTCGAGGACTCATTTACAAGAGAGATAATATAAAAACATAAAAACTACCACTCCATTATTTTATGTTCCCAAGTTTTAAACCTGGCAGATACTTAAAGGAGCTTTATGTATATAATATTTTCATATTATAAATATTAAAGGAGCTTTAAAGGTGGTTAAAATCCTGCACGTGTAATAAATGAGTCTGCAGTGACTGTTTGAGGCACATGGTGTGATGACGGCTCTGTACTCTTCCTCAGCAACATACGCTGCAGCAGTTTTGTTCCGAATGTCCGAGGACAAACCCCAAGACTACAAGAAACGTCTCTCTGTGGAACTCACCAGCTCGCTCTTCAGGACAGAAGCAATATCCTGGAACGATGTACGACACCAAGTCTGTTCTTTAGCTGCTCACTTACACACAACATATTGAAAGATCAACAAAGGTCAAAGGTCAGTGTGTTGTTTTATTTTCTAACTTTAACGAGTGTCTTTGATTTGCCGTGCAGACTGGAGACTTGGGTTTGGACATCGGAGCACAGGGGGAGCCGCTCGGCTACAGACCAGAGGGTGAGTCTGCAGCTAAACCCTAACCAGTGAAACTAGTTAGTTAAACTGAAGCAAACTCATCGGCTGAAGTCTCAGTTTTCACCACTCGGTCGTTTGAAGACCGTGCACCTGTGTGGCACCCCCAGTTTTCATCCACGGACAAGAAGTGGATGATTGCTGCAGAGGAATGAGTAGCTGGTTAATAATGGTGACCGTGCTGCTGAGTTCAGTTGCTTCAGTTTAACAGCTCTGTGTGTGTGTGTGTGTGGGTTGATCAGTAGACTAGAGGGCTGGACGTTTCCCCTCACAGCGCTCCTACAGAACATCTGGAGCAGCAGGTGTGCTGTGTTGCTGTGATCGTACTACTGTGTGGTTTGTTTTTGTTAACCTGCTTCTAACAGCTGCTCTGCTTCCCCTGCCTTTCCTCCATCTGCTCCCTGCTTCCCCAGACCCAAGTTACCGTTCCTTCCACTCGGGGGGTTACGGCGGGGACTCTATGGGTTTGGAGCCCATGATGGACCATGATCTTGGTGGTCACCACCCAGGCCAGGACTACCCCCCTGTAGAAGGGCTGCCTGACCTGGGACATGCCCAGGAACTGATAGAGGGTCTGCCGCCCGCTGACTCCAACCAACTGGCCTGGTTTGATACCGACCTGTAAATAACATTACACTACACTTTGTACTAGGTAAGATGGCCTTCACTGCTTCGGGAAGATGAGCTCTGAAACATGGTGGGGAGTATGCTGGTGAAGATTCTCAGTCATCCAGGACACGATAACATCAAAAAACATTCAATACAGAGAGAAAAGCCTTCTCTTAACAGAGGAGGAGGTCTCGGATTCCAACTTTCAAAAACGTATAATGCAGCTTTAGGACTGATTCAGACGATTTTCACACCTGATGGGAACAGAGGAGCCTCGTCTGTGAATTAGACTAACAAAGACCTAAACACCTACTGTTGAGGTGTGATTTGTCAATCTACATAGGTATGTTGTATCTTATCTCACCTTTAAAACCTGAACCACACTCTCTGCTCTTTGAATTGAGAGAGCTCCTCGGATGAAAAGCAAAATGTCTTCTCT
>JBBPBX010005589.1:45591-63624 GCA_038048925.1 Garcialebias charrua | reverse complement strand
GAAGTTCAGGGGTGATCTGCAGTGATCACACCGACCTCAGATACCACTTCAGGTTTGGGTGTCTTGTGTTGGTGAGATGTATTTTTATTCATTAACTTTTATTGAGATTACAGAACTTATCTTCAAGAGAGGCCTGGACCTGAAGGCAGCCTAACATGCATGTTTTTGCACTGTGGGAGGAAACCGGAGTACCTGGAGAAAACCTACGAGGAGAACATGCAAACTCCACCCAGAAAGACCCCAGGTCCAATTCAGGGTTCAAACCCAGAACCTTCCTGCTGTGAGGCAACAGTGCTAACTACTTAGCCATCATGCTGCCTGATAAGATGTTGAATCTGTTGTATGGCCACAAAACTAAGGTTAAATACAAAACATGACAACCTACTACAATTTTTTTTTCCATCATTCCAGAGTCACGATTTAAGAAAAAAACGAAACCAAATGATATTGGAGCCATTACTGTACAACAGTTTGTCAACGAGCATAAAACGTACCGTAAACGGTACTCTAGTTTAGATTGGAGTTGTTTTTGGATTACCTGTAGCCGTTTGCTTGTCAGTCCAGTCAGATTTAAATCTCCAACATGTGGTCGTTTAAATAACTGTCTACAAATAACTGTCTACAACAGGTAAGATATTAATTGTTCATTACCTTTCTACAGAACCTTACTTCAAAAGATCCTAATTACCGCTCTTTACTGACCCGGCAGAAGAACACTGCGGTGTGATTAGAGCTCATTAAAACAAAGCGAGGCCAACGAAGTGATAACAGCTGTTGCTGTTTTGTGGCACATGTTTTGTTTAGAATAAATAATCTGAGCTGACATTATCTCCAGTACTTTTAGGCCCTTTCTGTCAACATCCGTTTCAAATTAAAGTTTACATTTTCATGCAAAATCTCAGTGTTAGTTTTAGCCGATCGGCAAATAATAAATGTTGTCAGTGTTTCAATAAAACAGCTAGACAGTAGCTGCTATGATTGTTTATTTATACCGTAATTTGGATTTGTGAACTGCTGCAGCAGCAAATGAGATGCAACAGTTGAGTTCATCCTCGTTACAAGCACAAGTCGTCTTTAGTTGAATGAAAACTACAACGTAATGCTGAACGGACTGTCAGTGGGGGAGGAGTGTTTTATTTTTTTTAGCAACACTTACCGAACAGCACGTTTTGCACAGTTGCAGTTAAGGGGTTTGCACGACTCAACAAATAACTACTGCTGTGTCATGTTTGGGACTCCTCCAACATGTTCTGAATGTAAACCCTCACTGGCGTTAGCATCAGGGTGGAAAAGAAGGACTTTTGGAAAAACAGATTAAAATGCTGATTTTAACAATATTTGGACAGTTTTAACGACTGGTACCCCGAGTTAAAGAGAATAATTAATAACCACAGGATTTTTATTAAACACTTCAGTGACTTCCAGGTCAGGTTGGAGACATTTAGGTACGACAATCGATGCGCTTCATGTTTCTTTAAATTTACCTTTGATGGAAATTTAAATCAAACGCTTTAGATGTGTAATTTATAGTAAATAATGCTGCATTTACCACAAATATAAATACTCTTCCTTCAGTTTATGGAGGGGAGGAAAAGGTGAACCATTTGGGCACATTTTACAGTTTTTGTTTTATGAAAAAACTTCAAGTATTTGGTACTTTTGAGTATTAGATCTGTGAATTTTAAGTTTCATCAAAGGGACCCTGAGATGTTTTTTTCTTCCAGGTGCCGTACATTTGTCTGTGTAATAATCTTAATGTTTATAATAGACATAGTTTTACAGGAATGAATGTCCTTTAGAAACTAATTTTGTGGTATTTTAATATTTTTTAAAGAATGATGTAAACTTATTGTAACAAAACGAGCACTTATTTGTAAATGTTCAGTGGACTCTGAAAGCTTTAAGTCAGTTTAGCGTTCCTTTTGTCTTTCAGCTTTTTACAGTTTCGGTTACTTTACGTCTCCACTGTCATGTTGAATTTTATTTTACGAGCAGGAACACTGAAAATTTATTAAAAATTGAACCAAAAAGGCTCAAAACTTGCTGCTTTAAAAGCTACAGTTCTATATTCTTCTAGTTCAAGCTAACAGAAAGTGAATCTTTGAATGTTTAATTTAATTGCAGAGGAGCGAGTTATGAAAGTATCGTTTATTTTAATGTGTTAGTGTGTTTTACTTGATGCGCAATCTTTTTCCCTCCTTGTTTTTGCCAGCAGATGACTCAGTGTGAATTATTTTTGTTTTCACTCAGATGTCAGCTGTTGCAATGCTCCTGATCCAGATTTGGCAATATTAATAAAAATAATAGTAATAATCCAAACAGATGAGCTCCATTCTCCAAAGAATGTTTCATTGCTTCTGCTGTGACGTTGGGGGTAATTATATTTTAGAGTAAAACTTACTGCTTTACACAATGTATTGACCCTTAGGAGACTGTTGTATTTTAAGTGCAATAAAAAAGTGCAATAACTGATTTTTTTTTACCTGTTATTTCCTGTGGGAAGCAGCAAGCCTGAACTGGGATTTATTAATTTTTTTAAAGGAAATGCTTTTTGTTTGCTCAATGTTTTCCTAACACCTTTGCAGCTTTCTCAAAATCATGGATCCTTTATGTCCCCCATCACGAAGCGAAGAGGGGTAATTGGAAACACCCTTCATCTGTTGGTCCGTCCTGTGAGCTGGATAACTTGAAAAATACGTGAGGTACCAAAGTCCATTTTGGTGTGTGGCTGCATCTAGGTACAAGAAATGTCATCGAAAATAAGACTGCCACATCAAAATCCAAGAAGGCCACCAATATATCATTTGAGGAAACTGCTTTCTAGTTTGTTTGTTTTTTGCTTAAAAGTATAGTTTCCTCAAGTGTTTGTGGTTATCCAAGATTAATCTATGGGGGCCAAGGCCACCATTAGCCACCCTCTGGCTCCACCATTGCAGCTGGTTGTGGATTAAATAGACTACCGGTATATGCCACGGACTCCCGTTCCAACACTTCCGCATTCATTACCCGGGCGGCGCACTTCCGGTTAGTGGGAATGACACGAACATAAATGAGTAAATACAATTAATAAAACATCTACCGGTACATACACACCAATAATAACTCTATACACATATAAATCTATAGCGACGTTTCCCCTACGGATAGCTGCGATCCATTGTCACCCTAACCACCCCTCGGCGGGGGAATGGAACAGCTGTAACAGAAGTCACGTGTAGTGCCAGTGGCTGGCAGCCGCTTCCCGTTTCTGGTCGTTGTCATGGTCTGCTACTAGGAGCTAACGCTAACAACAACGGCAGTGGATGGGACCCGGAAGTGGCAGACGGGTTGTATTTTAACGGAAGTACGTCACCGCCTCCCGTGGCATATACTGTAGCTGATTGCTCCCTCCACAATCTGTCACTCTGCACTGACATTTTTTATTTGATCTAAAACCATAGTTTGAAATAAATTGAATTTCACTTTTGAAAAATAAAATTGTAAAGTTCTGAAACATTTTTCTTGGATTTCCACAATTTCTTTTTATTGAACGTTCAAGATGAACTTAAATGCATTAGTTGAAAAAGAAAAACAGCAGATGATAGTGCCTAGTATTTTATTTTCCTGAATACTTTTATACAACGTTGCATCACAATCCAAATAAAATCCACCCCAGTAATATTCACCTATCGTGTAAAACTATCTTTAAATATCACAGATGTAACAAACAATTCTCTCCCAGTTCAGAAACCATCATAACAAACAATTACACAGCAGTTGTGATGAGATTAAGAAGCTGAAAAATGTTCTTGCACGTCCCTTTTAGAGGCCGGATGCTTAAATCTCCCCTGGTTTGACGCCTAATCGCAACAAACTTTGTTTTGTTGGGAGCGGCTCGGCTGAAACCTGGATCACAGGATTAACTAGAAATCACCTAAATCCCACAGCATCAGGTATGAAACATTACCGATGAGTACAAAAACAAAGCAGGAAGTTGAAAACGTGAGCCAAAATAAACCAAGTGATCGTGTAATGCCTTAGCATAGTTAGTTGGCTAACATGTTAGCATGGTTAACGTATATTACACGGCTTCCCGACAGCGCAGACGGTCCCTGAACATGCAGCAGTTTCACTGCACAACATGCAGACGCTGCAGCCGTCCTGTTTATCTGCAGCTCATATTAACCCTTTAAACACTGATTTTCTTTTGAGGTAAAGCAGTTTTCCTTTAGCCCTGCCACAGAACGAAACCTTTGCATAAAAACAACCATGAAAGCAGGAAAAAAGCCCAACAGTCTCCTCAGAACTTGAGTCCTTGTCCTCACAGCATCAAACTCCAGCTTCTGTATTGCTGCCTTTGTGATCCAGTTACGTTCTTCTTGAACTGCATTAAAATAACTTAATGGTGTCACATCAAACCCACCCAGCGTGGCAAATAATCAACTGCTAGAACACAGAATACATTCCCTTCACGTGAAAGATGCAGGTGGGATTAGTTTGACAGAGAAGCTGTTTCTGTCACGTCCGTCAGGTGAAGTGCAAAACGTTCATCGCTGCAGTCTTCAGACCAGAAAAAAAACTGACAGTAATCTCAGAATAAAAGCCCCAAACCAAAGAGCTGATGGAGAGATTAAGGTCTAATCTGGCATCCTTGGGAGTTCTGGTGGGGTGTGGGGTTTCTATCATCATCCAGGTTGTGTCATGTAGCGATGCGAGTCCAGATGAAACCCAAATCAGCCCCAAGATAAGGTGAGTGATGAGTTCCAATATTAAACGTTTAATTTTAAATTCCTTACATATTCAACTCTAAAATATAATATAGAAATATATAAATATTATAAAATGTGTTTTAACCATTATGAGTACAGGTAAGCATGGGCATGCCGTTTACAGTTTTATGAGCTCCGTTTCATAAAATTCTGTACTTTGGAGGCCAGAGACGAGTCTTTAGAGACTTCAGGTAAAGAGCCGAACACGTAGTGACAGTTCAGCTGTTTGTGCCGTGTCAGGAGCGTAACAGTCGTAGCTAACCGAGGCCGGGCTGGTGAAGTTTACTTCCCTTTTCACAGCTGCTCGGTTCTGAGAGAACACCGTCTGAGGTCATCGCGTATCTTCAGGGACAAGCCGGTCTGCTGCAGGACGGGCGCCGGCCGGTGCGACCATCATGATGCCAGTTGGTTCTGGTATATGGACGCCTTGTCTTTCAAAAGGTCCAGACATAGATGGCAGCTCCAGCTCCCTGAACACATCACAGAAAACGTTCTGCTTTCAGGAGCTTAAAGGTGATTATTTTCATCCTGCACTTATAAACAGTGCAGCTCTCTGATTCATGAAGCAGGTCCAGATTTTCAATCTCTGCAAACATGGATTATTTGAACTTTTAAGAATATCTGAAACTTCTTGCCTGCAGAAAACATGGGGACTTTGTTAAAAGTTAAAGAATTTAATGCAAGACCATGTCTGAAAAGTGGAAACACTAAAGAGATAAAAACCTTCATGTGGATAAACGGTCGCACTTTGCTTTTAAGAAACAAACCAATATTTTAGAGTTCTTCACTTTGCATAGCACTTTGCAGATTTGGTAGAATTGTGCTTTTTAGATGCTGCTCGCTGGCTCTTACTACTTTGCTATTTTTTAAAATCTATTATGAATAAAACCTTTATATGAATCTTTTATTGTCTCCCATCGCAGAGCGGTGAGCAGTTGGAAATACCCTCCATCCGTGTTGTGAGCTGGATATGTTGAAAAATGAAAGAGGTACCGGTACCCACTTCCATTTTGGTGTATGGCTGCATCTAGGCACAAGAAAGATCCCGTTGAAAATTGGGTTGCTACATCAAAATCCAAGATGGCTGCTGCTGTATTTACTGGTGCCGTCATAAAATAAGAATATTATGAAAAAGTTGATTTCAGTAATTCCGTTCAAAAAGTGAAACTTGTATATTAATATTCATTCATTACACACTGATATATTTCAAATGTTTATTTCTTTTAATGTTGATGATTATAACTGACAACTAATGAAAACCCCAAATTCAGTATCTCAGAAAATTAGAATACAGGTAGTTCCCGATTTACGAGCGCTCTGATCTACGAGGTTCCAGACTTACGAGCTGGTGAATTATTGGAAAAAACGCAAAAAATACTGAGTTTTCCTGTGTTTTTTCACCACAGTTCGTTAGCTAAACATGTGGACACACGTTTCCGATCATTTTTATGCACTCATAAGCAGTTTTTCGATGAAAAACGAGTGTTTGTAGTCGCGCTAGCAAAACCGTTCCAATTTACGAGCGAATTTCCGGACTTACGAGAAGCGTGGCGGCCGTTCCAAATTACGAGATTTCCGGTTTACGAGCGCCTCGTTGTAACGGATCTCGCTCGTAAATCGGGGACTACCTGTATTACATACCGTAAGACCAATAAGAAAAAGATTTTTTAGAAATGTTGGCCAACTGAAAAGTATGAACATGAAAAGTATGAGCATGTACAGCATCAATACTTAGTTGGGGCTTCTTGTGCCTGGATTACTGCAGCAGGTTAGCGTGGCATGGAGTCGATCAGTCTGTGGCTCTGCTCAGGTGTTATGAGAGCCCAGGTTGTTCTGATAGTGACCTTCAGCTCTTCTGAATTGTTGAGTCTGGTGTATCACATCTTCCTCTTCATTATACCCCATAGACTTTCTATGGGGTTAAGGTCAGGAGAATTTGCTGGCCAATTAAGAACAGGGATATCTGGGAACCAATGCAGACATGTATGAACAGGTATACATGGTCCTTAGATCAGGTACTGGTAGCTTTGACACTGTGTGCGGGTGCCAAGTCCTGTTGGAAAATGAAATCTGCATCTCCATAAAGTTGGTCAGCAGCAGGAAGTTCTCTAAAACTTCCTGGTAGATGACTGCATTGATCTTGGACCTTAGAAAACAGAGTGGACCAACACCAGCAGATGACATGGCACTCCAAACCATCAGTGACTGTGGAAACTTGACACTGGACCTCAAGCAACATGGATTCTGTGCCTCTCCTCTCTTCCTCCAGACTCTGGGACCTTGGTTTCCAAAGGAAATACAAAACTTACTTTCATCAGAGAACATAACTTTGGACCACTCAGCAGCAGTCCCAGGTGAGATGCTTCTGATGCGTCTCTTGTTCAAGAGTGGCTTGACACAAGGACTGCGACAGCTGAACCCCTTGTCTTGCATACATCTGAGCATGGTGGTTCTTGAACCACAGACTCCAGCTGCAGTCCACTCTTTGTGGATTTCCCTCACATTTTAGAAAGGGTTTTGTTTCACAATTTTAGTCTCCAGGGTGCGGTTATCCCTGTTGCTTGTACACTTTTTTTCTACCACATTGTTCCCTTCACCCGTCTATTAATGTGCTTGGACACAGAGCTCTATGAACAGCCAGCCTCTTTAGCAATGACCTTTTGTGTCTTGCCCTACTTGAGCAAGTTGTCCATGGTCGTCTTTTGGACAACTGTCAAGTCAGTAGTCTTCCCCATGATTGTGTAGCCTACAGAACTAGACAGAGACCATTAAAGGCCTTTGCAGGTGTTTTAGAATAGAATATATCTTAATTGACATCGTCATTGCACCGGGGCACAAAACAAACTAATTTTGAGTTAATTTGCTAATTAGACAGGTGTCTTCAATATTGAACCTTTTCACAATATTCACATTTTCTGATACTGAATTTGGGGTTTTCATTAGTTGTCAGTTATCATCAAAATCAAAAGAAATAAACATTTGAAATATATCAGTCTGTGTGTAATGAATGAATATTAATATAGACGTTTCATTTTTGAATGGAATTACTGAAATAAATCAACTTTTTATGATATTCTAATTTTATGACCAGCACCTGTAAATGCAAACCAGACATGCCCATCATTTGATTTGAGGAACACGTTTTCTAGTTTTTATATTGCTTCAATTTATAGTTTCCTCAAATGACTGGGGTGGCTGAAGTTCAATCTATGGGGGCCAAGGCCATCACTGGCCATCCCCTTGCTCCACCATTGCGCCTGGTAGTGGATCAAATGTTTCCCTCCACTCTCCAGGATCAGTCACTTTGCGACACAAATTGTAAAGTAAAAGCTCACATCACGTCTGGTCATGTTGGAGTAAAATGTCAACATTTATGAGATTATTTCATCTTTTCTAAACCACACAGCCGTGACCCAGATGTTAAAATTATTACTGTGTATGACGGTGCGTTTACCTTCAGGAGGTTCAGACATGGGAGGGTTGAGACAGTACATGTGGTAGCCTCGGTCACAGTCGTCACAGAAGAGGAGCTGATCCTGGAGGAACCAGAACAGAAACACGTGAGCTCTGAGGTACAGACCATAACACTCGTGTTGTTAGTATGTTTGCAGCTGCATTCGTCCTAGCCTGGTTAAAACCAGACCCTTGTCCTTCACTTCGCTTTGTACTAGGGTCTGGGACTTCTCCCATAGACAACGATTTCTCCGGTCGATTTTTGACCGGACCAATCAGAGAACAGAAGGCGGAGTTTTGAACGACGTCGACTGACGTCGTCAGTTAAAATGGCTGCCGCCACGAAGGAATTTTCATGAAAACAAGGTAAAAAACTATTATTTCTTTGCTGAGAAAAAATATATTTCTTAGCTGACGTTATATCAGAAGTGTTCCTGAGCTTAACAGTTCCTAAATCAATTCACGAAATGGTCAAATCTGCTGGATTTAAATAGTTTCGGTTTGACATTTTCCAAACAGCCTCGGGTGCGCTACGAAAATAAATGATAAAAAATCGAATTTTATCTCAAATGTTTCATCTAGGCCAACAGTCAGTAAATTAGAGCCATATAATTACACACTGGTAGCAGAAAAAATATCCACCGAGTGGTTTCTGAGCTATTTATCTGAATAGCCTGGACCTCGCCAGGCTAAACTAACAAAACTCCGCCTTCTGTTCTCTGATTGGTCCGGTCAAAAATCGACCGGAGAAATCGTTGTCTATGAGAGAAGTCCCAGACCCTAGTACAAAGCGAAGTGAAGGACAAGGGTCTGGTTTTAACCAGGCTACATTCGTCCAGTCTGTGAGAACAATCACGGAGCTCAGGCGTGTAAATCTGAGCAACACTGAGTGTGAACTCACGTCGTTCTCCGAGGTGCCACACATGTTGCAGCATTTGCACTCGATGCACTGCCAGCGGTAAGTCTTCACGGCGGCCATCATGACAGGAGTGAACTGCAGGCAGGAGGGGTGGCCTGCCAACAGACAGTAAACAGAAACTCTCATCTACGTGGGCACGAGATAAACCCCAATCTGTTCTTGTCCGTGAAAGAGTAACGTGCCTGAGCGTCCACAGTCGGAGCAGGACACCAGCTCTTCTGATTGGCCCGTCTTGTGATTGGTTTTGGAGTCTCCCAGGCAGAAGTCGCAGTAATTATTCGGCAACGCGAGACCGTCTGGACCCTTTTTAGGAGCTGCTTAGAAAACACACGGCATCAATAAGAAACAAAGCTCCCTGATTTGACCTTTGACCTAATTTCTTACTTTTTGGCTCGTTGTGCAGCGGCAGAGGAGGCTCGTTTATCTCTGTATCCTCTTTCTTCTCCTCCCCCTCCTCCTCAGCCAGGTGGGAGTGGGCGTAGTGGTAACTCAGGCCTGGACGGTTCTTGTAGCGCTTCCCACAGACTGCCGCCAACATCAGAAGTAAAGAAAACATGCATGAATATGAAAACACGAAACACTGCTTTGTTTCAGACTTCATTATGTGAAGTTTACCTCTGAATGAAGCTTTAACAAAACCCTTCTATAGAGAAAGAAACGTTACAACACCACCAAGGTCATTTATAAAAGGTTCGACAGCGACCTAGCTTAAATTAGAGCCGTTATTCTGAACATAAAGTCCTCGATACAAACATGAAAACAAACATTGTTTGACAGGAAGTCACTTGAACCCACAAGGTCTCTGTGGCTTCCAGCTGTGCACCAAACTAAACCATGACATGTATGGATGATGCAATTAGAAAATGTGGAAAAACAAAAAGAAGTACCGGTAGGTTTTTAAGAAAGGTCCACACATTCTGACAGTTTATGACTCGTAACTTGAAAATTAAATTGTTTTGCCAGCTGAAACACTTCTCACTAATCTTTCCCAGTTCCTCGTCCAGTTTTTATAACCTCTACTCTTCTTTCTCTTTCATTCTCTTCATTCATTCACTCCTCAAAGTACCAGTACTCCCTCCATCTTCACGTTAGACTCTCCTCACTTGTTGGAACGTTACCATTCCTATATTTAACAAGCCTTAACTGCTGCACATCCTTTCCAGCCTGATCCCTCTGTCTTGCCAATTAGTACGAGTCCTTCACGCTCTCTTTAGTGTCCAGCCTCCCATACAACTCATCCTACAGACTGTATGATTATCATATGTTTATTGGAATCCCTGGCAAGAACCTTCAGAAGCTTCAATATATTCAAAACAGTGCAGCAAGGATTTTATTGAGAGCTCGTAAATTTGAACATATTACACCCATTCTCCATAACCTCCATTGGCTTCCTGTCTCCTACAGAATTCAGTACAAAACTGCTCTCATTACACACCAATGCTTACACGGAACTTCACCAGATTATCTAAAGGACATTCTTGCACCATATTCATCCACCCGGTCTCTACGATCACAGAACAGTAATCTACTTCACATTCCACAAACCAAATTAAGGACCATGGGAGACCGGGCATTCTGTGTGGCTGCCCCCCGCCTATGGAACTCCCTCCCTGACTACCTGAGAGCTCCACAGTCACTGGTTGATTTTAAACAAGGCTTAAAGACCTTTCTTTTTAAGCGAGCCAACTCTGCCTCCACATGATTTCATCTTTGATCTTAGTTGATATTATCATTGTTTTCAATTGATTTTATTATTGATTTTTGTTGTTTTATCATTGATTTTACTTGATTTTATCACTTGTTTTTATTTATTTTTAATCATTGATTTTAGTTGCACTTTGTAGAACTTTGAGATTTTTGTTAATGAAAAGTGCGTTACAAATTAAATTAATTATTATTATTATTATTATTATTATTATAAGATTTCAGTTGAAGTTTTATTGTAATAGTAAACTAACAGTAAAATAAAATTTAAAAAAATTATCATATGAGCAGCTTTTTTTTTTAGATAGGAGTTATTTAAGATGACAGTATTCCACTGGAGCCATTAGCTCATCTATTTGGTCATAGTTGGTATTGTGACATGATGTTGGAACTATGCATAAAGTGGCACAACATATACTGTATATGTTGTATCATTCAACTATGTTCATTTTTACAAGCAAAATGATAAATCAATGAAAATTCATTTCAAAGTGATTTTAAACTTGGCACCATGTTTCGTCACGGGAAATCCGGGTACTTCCGCATGCGATGTCCTGTGACGTAGGGATATGAAGTTCTGTCTGCGGACGCTATAGAACGCAGTTTTAGTGTCTTCAAGATCGCCTTTCTTTTTGTTTAACATGAAAAATGCTGGTACATTGTGTCGCATTTGGGTGTTCTAATATCGCCAGTGAACAAGTGAGCCTTTTCACTTTCCCAAAAGATGAAAAACTTTGTCAAGAATGGACAAAACAACCCTCGCTCCCTGAACGGTAAGGCTCAAATAAATACGGCTGCAGACCTACATTATACAGTAACCAGATTTTTCTTGTTCATCACTCGAACTAACTTCGACTTCCCAAACTGAAGACAAATCGCTCAAATCTTCACTTAAATTACTTAATTCCTCGGTTTCTATATTCACTGCTATTTGTTATTTACGATGTGCGTTCATTACATTGCGTCATAAAAATGTGTCGGCGTTTGACCCCTCCTTTCTCCACCCGAAAACTGCGATGCACTGAGAGACGTCATTAAAACTATTTTATTAAAAAATACTTTTATACATTAATTATTCGAAGCATCGGTGTACAAAAAAAATCAAAGCTGAGTAGCTCCTCTTTCTAAAGATGTCTATGTTTTAGCATCATGTCACAATACTGTACCTTTAAACAGTTTTCCTTCTCGATGAATCATCTACAACAGGTAAAATATTAACTGTTCATGATCTTCATAGTGCTATAAGTTGTGATAATAACTGTTCCACTTCTTTTTATGAAAATGATGATTAAGCAGATATATTGCATAGTAAGTAATTAAATGTTTGGATTTTTAACAATCCTAATTTTTTCAATTCAGCTTCAGCGAAAGCAATGCAGAAATATTTGAGATTAAAGATGTTTCAACAATATTCCTAAACTTTCTAACAGTCTACTAACAAGCGAGGTGGTTGGGATAGCATGCAGGGGAATTCACACTCTTTAAAAAGCACAAAGACGACAGTGTGTGAAGCCTCTGTCATGAGGGCTGTGATGTTTGTCATCAGATAAAGATGAAACGCTTCTTTCACTTCCACACGAGCTCTCATTTTCATTTCCCTTAAACAAATCTGCTTCATCGTCCATCAACAGAAAATGTATCAAATGTTTGGGAAGCATGCTGGGTAAGTCGCTACGAAGGTTTGGAATTGAATGTGGTGGCATTTAAAAATATATGAATAAAAATAAACAACATTAAAATCTGCTCAAGTTCATGCTCGGACTGGACGGGAAAATTACATTTATTGACCACAGAAAACTGATGTGACTAACTTTCTAATCGTGTTAATTTCATAAATAAAGCAAACGTAACACAGACAACACAGAAAGTAAAACCAGCGAAGACAAAAGAAGGTAACGAGGAGAAGTATACCTCTTTCAGAAGATTTGGAAATATGCTTTTGTTTGATAGTGTCTGAAAGAGAGAAGAAGAAAAAAGAAGGGAGCACAGAGAGGGTCAAGAGGAACAGTCAGCTGCTGGAAGTGAAAGTGCTTCACAATAAGAGGAAACGTTTACACGTCAAGCAGCACCGCTTCAAAGTCAGAAAACGCCTGAGGTGGAAGAACGATAAAAGCACATTTGAGGAGTGACGTCAGAATGAAAACAAGCATCATAAAAGTCAGAATGAAGACGCTGAGCGGAGGTGAAGGAGCAGAGGTGACTCATGCTGCATCAGGCTTAAAGAGGTGGCAAACAAAATGAACATTAATGTTTGAAATGTCCCTTTAATTTAGACCGATGACTCACTGTCGCAGGCGTAGGGCTTGTCTCTGTCCTCCAGAGCTGCTGCGTCCAGCTTCTTCCTGCTGCTGCCCGCTCCTCGTCCCTGTGGACACCTCTGGAGTCAAAGAGACAGGCTGGGATGAACAAAATATAAAAACATCTGTTCAGTGAGGCCAGAGCGGTTTTACCTTTCCTTTCCCTTTGCCCCTTCTTTTGGGCGTGTCCTCCTCATAGTCTTCGTCATCGAGGTCATCCAGGAAGTCGTCTGGCTCCAGGATTCTCTGCTCCGATGAGAGACCGTTAGATTTTCCTGAACTTTTCTGAAACACCACAGAGTTTTAAAGAAAAATCTGTGGACAGGAAACAGAAAAAAAAAACACCTTTCTTATTCGGGAAGCGGGGTTCAGGCTTCCTGTGCAATCACTCTTGTTTAACTCTTCCTCAGGACCCCGGAGGTCTGCAGCCGCCCGTTTGTCCAACGACTCCCCCTTCAGCAGAGCCTCCAAGCTGCTGCCATCCGACGACAGCAGGCCGTCCTTCTTCAGCCCCAAATCCAGCTCTACGAATCAAAAAACAACAAAAGAATCAGAGCAGCTTCCATCTGATGCACACAGCTGCTCACACAAATCAACATGTCACTTCCTTGATCATCTAGACCAGGGGTCTGCAACCTGCGGCTCTGGAGCCACATGCAGCTCTTTGGCCCCTCCGCAGCGGCTCTTTCCAGCTTTGACCAAAACTAACATAAAACTGAATTTTATGTTTTAAAGAATGACTAGTTTCAGCAGTTTTCCTGTCATTTCCTTCGTAAATAATTATACTCGCTTTAACTTTATTACTTCAAAGTGGTACTCAAGTACCCCACAATTAAAAAAAATGCATAAGCATGCACAGTTCATTGTTTTAGTTTTTAAAAATTGGCAAACTATCTTTTTTTTCTTTATAAGAATCCAGTCTTCTGTGATAGACTTGAGTCGTGGATATGGGCACAAGTGACCCCCTACAACCCATAAAGGAAGGAATGGGTAAGATGGAATCCAGTCTTTTCTTTTGTCTTAAAATGTAAACATATCAATAAATGTTAACAATCATTGGATGTTTGTAGTTTTGTAATTTCCCACCTACTGACCAGAAAAGCCCCCTCTAACAAACTTAAAATGGCCCATGGGCCACCAGTTGACAATGGCAGTTGTAGCAGGTTTTGCAGCTCTGGACACGTTTAATTTAGTGAACGAAGGGGCAGAAATGGCTCGTTTGATCGTAAAGGTTGCAGACCCCTGATCTAGACAAACGGTGAAGAAATCTCACAGCTTCTTTAGCAACATAGGAACCGTGGTCTGGTTTTAGCACCTGGTGAATGGGCGGAGCTTGTCGTCTTGCTACCTGACTTGGCAGGAGGAAAGATGAGCCGCGGATCCTCTGGAGGATGAGATCTCCGTTTCTTCCTCCACCTCCTGGATGGATACGTGTAGAGCTGCCCTGGAGCCACGCCTGAGGGGACAGCACATCCATCCATATAACACTGACTCAACCCCATTTCAATCCATGAATGCTTGCCAGACTGATGGAGAAGGAACTCCACCCACGCTGCAAACCACAACAGTTTTACAGCTTCTTTTAACATGCGTGCTGTTCACAACGTTTGTGTGAGCATCGTTCTGAGCCCCACCTGGTCCTCTGTGTCTCTTCTCCATCCAGATGTAGCAGTTGCTTTGCGCCACGCCGGTCTGAGAGTCCAGGAACGGCATTCGAACGCTCCTCTCGGCGCAGAGCCGAGCGTTGTAGCTGTGACACTGCTCAAGGGCATCTCTGTAGCACTGCTCCCCCAACCTGACCAAACACAACCGTATGGTAAACTGGGTCTACAACGGCCAAGGGAGAAAAAGTTACATGCGTCTTCATTTCTCAACTGTATAAGCACTTTAATATCCTTGTGTTTGTTTTAACATTAATATAGTGTGTGGTTTATTTATTTATTATCAGGCTGACACTAATTACACCTCTCTATCTTATTGTGTTTAAACCCTAAAACAATGGAAATTAAATAAATGGTCTTATCAGGCTGCCAAAAATGGCTGTATGCTCGTAAAAAATCTTTAAAATGATTACAGTCATCTGGAACAAGTGCGTCAGGCTTTAACGAAAGAATACAATCAGTTAATTTATCTACGGACACATTTAAAACAGATTAAATCAAACTCCTGTGCATCTTCATAAACATGAGTGTGACTACGAAACAGGAGTTGTAATTCAGTCTGGGTAAAACTCAGCAAACCTCAGTGTGATAAATTAGAAAATGTGAGAAGAAAATCTGAAATAAACACTTTTACTGACTCGAACGCAAACAACAGGATCTTAAAATCTGTTCTACAACAAAGTGGAAACAAAACCAACAACAAAAGGCAGAAACAGGTGAAACAGTCTCTCTCGTGTTGACAAGATGGTGAATTTTAAGATCTTTCCAACGACGACACAAAGACTGCAAGACGGCTGATTTAACACAGTTACAGTAAGTACATAAAGTTTTTTTTTTTTTTAAGTTTTCAAGTGGACTTAACTTTAAGAAAAAACCTGAACAGGAACAAAAAGGGTCAGGAAGCTATTAATAAACAAGTTATAAAAGTGTAACACGTAGGATAAGTTGAGGATGATCTCCAGTTTTACACCATTATTTTGTGTTTTATGCCTTTTTAAACTGTTCAAATGTTTTGTCATTTTATTATGTTGGCAGTGCTATTGTAACTTTCATGTGAGCTGCCCAGGTCTGTCTTACAAATGAGATCTTGATCTCAATGAGGTTTTAAATCTGGTTAAATAAATAAAACGAGATGAATTAAACACGTTTTGTTTTAGGTAAAGGAGGTTCAGAATAAAAGCACCAGACCAAGAACTGACTTTTAATGAACCAGACCTATCTGGAGTTATGGTTGTGTGTGTGTGTGTGTGTGTGTGTGTTCATAAGGTGAATATAATTATACAAAATGTTGTATATATACTGTATATGTAAAAAAGAAAAAAAAAAGAGGAGTGTCATGCCTTTAATTAACACTAACTACTTTGGTTTTGACATTTTTAATTTTCCTGACAGGCACATTTACACACTGATTTAAAGTTGACATGTTTTGCCTCTTTAAAGACGAACTTGAAGCTTTGAAAGACCACAGCTCTTCTAATTCGTGTAAAGTCTCTGTAATTAGGGCTGAACGCCGGTAATTAGTCATTAACCAGGGTTTAGACGGCACCACAGCCCACCGTGAGACAAGGGAAATGGAAGTAGGTTGGCGCTTCGGCTCCTCAAAGAATCCAACTTTAAAGAGTAAAAACAGCTCATTTGGACCGTGACAACAACTCTGTCCAGCTCAACTCTGGAGTTAAACCTGAACAACCTCAGTGCTCCATCCTGAACTGGTCGCTGTAAACACAGTTAGCTTGTTAGCGACCCGCTGACGTCAGGAAGACAACCAACAGAAGTAACCACGACAAGACTACAAGTCTTCCCCTGCACTGTCCTGCCATTTAAGAGTTACGAGTCGAAAACATAATAAATAAATAAAAAGGTTAGCTGCGTGTCCGCTAACTTACACTTCCATTCCAGGATGTGAGCGAGACCGACGGGTTAACTTTAACTAAGCTGGTTAAACAGTCAGCGGCCGAGTGACCATCCGCCCGGCTGTGTTGTTGTGACCTCGGTGTGTGTGTCACCTGCGCAGGTGTGCGGGTGTAGAAAAAGTCCAGCACTTACAGTTTGACAACAGTCTCGACGACAGCTGCCATCTTGCTTTGACACACGGTGAAAGTGGCTGCTGGGTAATGTGTGCCCTCTGTCTGGACTTGTAGGCGGCTGGAGCAGAAACCGGAACTCGGTCGCCACCTAGTGGTGGTCATGCGCTATTTCTGGTTCTGTTCTGTTCTCTAGTACAGTGTTTTTCAACCACTGTGCCTAGGCACACTAGTGTGCCACGAGAGATTGTCAGGTGTGCCTTGGAAATTATCAAAAAAGCCACCCCCTCTACAACCTCTTTAAATTTAAGACCACATTGTTGTGGTACTGTTCGGGTGTATTTTTGAAGACATGTTAAGTGCAATTTGAAATAAGAAATATAAAATATGATAAAAATACATTTTTGTGTTTATTTCATTCCTATTCAAGACACTTTGATAAGAATGACTATATATTTAATATAGGCAGATACAGTGTATCTATGTTTACAATTTTGGTTGGTGGTGTGCCTCGGAAATTTTTTCAATGAAAACACTGTGCCTTGGCTCAAAAAAGGTTGAAAAACACTGCTCTAGTACAGTATAGTACAGTACAGTACTGCTTTTGTAAATGCTGTATAATAAAGCAAAACAGAGCTCTTTTTTTTAGCATCAATAAGCATATGATTTCTGTGAGAAAAATAACAAGCACTGATTTACTTAAAACTAATTTTCATTAATTCAACATTTATTTAAACGGGTTAATCCCACTGAGCCTCGAGGACTCATTTACAAGAGACCTGATAATGCAATAATACATATCGAACCACATCAGAGTTCAATTTACTGTATGTGCAACATTTTTACTGTTTATTATTTTAGGATATGTTGTTAGTAGCTTCATGTTTTGTTTTTCACTAAGAGGTATATTAAAGCTGTCTTTTTAAGGACGGAAAATATAAGAAAGTTACAAATAACTAGAGGAAATCATAAAAGCCTGTTTTATTTAAATGTTCTCCCTTTTTTCCCAGTTTAATCAATAATGGTTTTGACTTTAATAGAAGAGGTCTTAAGTTCATATTTTGACATCTGAAAGGCAGTAAATAAATAAAACACACTGGACTCGTCATTGACTTTGACAGATTAATTTTGTAAGGAAAAAAATACTTGTCATCGTTTACAACCAGTGCACTCAGTTTTATTTGTCATCCCATCCATTATCTTTACCCGCTTCTTCCATTTTGGGTC